>JANHFO010002158.1:249053-262815 GCA_032468095.1 Pareas carinatus
AGCCGCCCTGAGTCCTTCGGGAGAAGGGCGGGGTATAAATAAAATTTTACTTACTTACTTACTTACTTACTTACTTACTTACTTACTTACTTACTTACTTACTATAAAATGGACACAGAAGTAGATTCAATTTGTTCACATGTATACTGAACATGCAATAATTACTATATCCTTATATTTCATATAGGTTATGGAAAGAAATACTTGAGAAATCAAGTTATATTTTTTCAAAAAACTAAGATGCATCTATTAGCACTGTTCAGAAATAAAAATAATCAAGATAAACAAAATTCATATTGCATGACTATATTTAACAATCTTCCAGTCTCTAAATACAATCTCAAATGTTGAAAACAGTTGCTAATTCAGCTTACCATATATATATATATATATATATACATGCCAAAGAATACCATACATGTATAAATATTTCTGCTGAGAAAAAAAAACTGCTGATTGATGCAACACAGACTTGCGTTTCGTCATATGTACTATGTTTCTCTATAACTAAGGTCAAAGTGAGTTCCACCATTATTATAAAATGCTTTAATAAGCTCATATGCATATTAACTTAAATAAAATCTTGAATAACGTGTCATGCAAATATTCTCTTATTTGCAAAATAATTTACAATAGTTTATCCTCCTTTTTCTCCTGCCAGTAGCACAATAATTTAAGTAGGATCATATCTTCTAACTATTGCTAAGGGAACTCCCATGGTGGAATAATAAAGACTAAAAATATTGAAGGTTTAATTTTTAAAAACCAAAATAGGCTGTGGTTTGTTTTAATTCAACATCTGAATGAGAGTTACCACATCTATTCTTGTCAGTTAAACATATCCAGTTTATCTTCTACTTGATTTTCATCATATAGAAAAAATAATTTAACTATTTAACTGATTTTTAATTAAATCAGTAAATTACTGGGAGAGATAAAAAAAAATTGTATGCAGAATATTTATTGCACACAGAACAATTCTAAGCATTATTTTTCAGAGGTAAATGTTTCTTAGATCAATAAGAGTTATTCTTGATAAACTTAGAATCAGCCAGTAAAATCTTGCTAGTAAGAAATGAGTTTCTCTTTAAAGGATTGCTTCTATGGTATTCTCCTGCTATTCCAAGACTAACAAGGTTTCCCCCTCTTCAACACCCTTGGGCAAAATTAGAAAATGAGTACCTATACCAGTACTTTCTTTATATGATAGAAACTCTATTATGCAAGCACCAGCTTTCCATGTTCTTTGTAACACTGTTAAGTCACTTTTATAGCCCCAGGTCAACTGTGCCACACTAAACAGCACACCCATTAATCCAAACTTTCAATTATGAAAATCTTTTGAATGATCTCCCTGTGGCTATTTGAACACATGAAGTTGTCCTGTACTTGTTTTGATGAGATGAGAGAAGGGGAGATTTCTACTATTCTCTCAATATTTTCACAGATTCTTTGTGAAAGTGAACAAAACAATCACATTAATGTATACGAATGCATTATTATTCACTAGAACCCATAGTATGGAACTTTGGCACTTATTACACCTGGGAGCAAAAGAACAGAGGAGTTATTAAATTATTATATGATAAAGGCAGAATATACATTAAAGTTTTATAATGCTATTTGGCTAGAATCTTATATGTGATGAATTTAAAAACAGGAGTTAGGTTGTTTCCCAAAGATGAGAATCAAGCGCTCTTCCAAACATACTTTTAAATTCCAACTGTCAAATCAACTCCCTTATCACATTGTTCTAACAATTAATGTGTATGGGATTTTACTGATGATATTAGGGAAAACTCAAGATCATAATTAAAATTTATTAGATTGAGGCTGCATTTCCTTATACATTTACCTCTAATTAAACCCTGCTGAATCTAGGGAGACTTACCTTTGAGCCGACACAATTAAAACTATAGTGTTAAAACACTTTTAAAAAAAAAAAAAGCATAGAGAATTATATCTTGATTTAGCAATTTAAAAAAGATAGTATATAAAAATACAAGAACTGAAGCTTAAATTTCATTTAGCATCTGGAATATAGATTTCTATTAAACAATACAAAACTTGTTATAAAATCAATATCAACTTAACCAGTGCGCCCAAGAGAAATAGCAAAAAAGAACATTCCCAGAAACTCAAACAATTTTCCTGTTAGAAGAGAAAGATTTTAATTACAGATATCACTAATCAGAACTCTTTACTAAGAGACTATTCTGTTATTCTTTTCTTTATCACAAATAAGTATATTACTTTCAAATTATTAATTTTATCTGTCTTACTAGAAGAATAAGATATTATATCGATTTAAATATATCCTAAAAATACCTAAAAAGTTTTCACCAGATGAATTGAACTAATTTAACTGTTCATTATTTGTATGTAGTTTCACAGTATTAGTTTCAGTTCATATATCTTCATTTCGCTTGAAATTCTTTTTTTGGTCTTCTCTTAAGATTTTCTCTGAACATTACATTATTTCTATTTTTCTTCCTATACTTAGAATTAAAATTGGGGACTCTTCCTCTGAAACAGTAATAATTGGCACTTATTTGGATATATTACTAATACTGAAAATGTCACTGGATAACTAAGCAATGCTTCCTTCACTCAAGAAGAAAAACATAGTACAAGTGTAAAATATGAATTGAAAAAGAGATAAATTAGAGGGAGAAAGGGGAATATGTAAAGGTTTTCTAAATTTATGCCTTTTTTATAAACTAGGATATGGAAGAGTGTTTCCTTTTTTCAGACAACACAATATAAAAAATAGATGTATGTAATTAAATTCTTATACAAAAGGGTTAAAAAATATTTCATTATCTGAGTGCATAATTCCTTGTTTAAGGATGTGTTTTAGCATTCCTACATCAAAGAAGTTTCATAGCCATTGCTGAGTAACTATATGATCTCTTTATTAATTATAAAGCAATATATATTTAACAAAAGATATGAACTGCCTATTATAAATAGATTTCAGTTCTCAGAAGTTTCTGAAACTTTTAACTTTTATCCTAAATTGTTTATAATTTACTGCAGAAGATTCATCTATTTTCATGCTTTTAACCTATTAAGTGCCGCTGTTCCCAGAATAAAACAGGCTTGTTTTAAACTTTTTTAGCTTGTACAAATGTATCAACATTATATTCCAATTTATTTGAATAATGGAGAAACTGACAACTCTACAGGTCAAAGGTTATTTTCATATCAGATCTTCAAGAATTCAATGAATCAAAAAGAAAAAGAGATGTTTTCAAATAAGTACACGATTCATGCCAAATAAATCATAAAGATTGTTTCCATATTTACTATTCAAAGACAAATTCTAGATATTAATGTTATTTTTTCCACAGGCATTTCAGATGGCAATTGAATCTTTTAATGTTTCTAATTAAAGACACATTTACAGAAAGCTAAAAATAAAATAGACAAGATGAACGACCAGCAATAAAAAGCTGTTACAGTCAATAGGGGAATATTAATGGAAGAACTCCCAATAAGGCATTGTTTAAAGAAAAATATTTACCTCAGCTATAAATAAATAAAAGCAGCACTCGCTCACGTATGAGATAATAAATAAAGTTTAAATGTCCAACAAAAACAGAGAGCTGATGCAATGGAGAAAGTCACTCTTACCTGATAAGTGGCATCCGAGCTGGGATCAGAGCCTAGACTTGTCAGCTTCTTTAGTTTGTGATGAGAGCTATGGCGGAGACAGTAGATCACTCCAGAAGTCATAAGGACCCCCAAAATGCAAGCAATGGAGAGGAGTGTCAGTATGATAAATTTGGTGGTGTCTTTCTCTTCCTGAGCATGGTGAGGCAAAAGTTCCAGCTTGTTTTTCTATATCAGTATAAAAAGAGAGAAAAGGGTGTATGTGTTATATACTTTAGAATTTATTTACTCATTATTCACTTGAACATTTTTAAAATCCTGCTAGAGAGAGAGTACTTAATAGAATATAGCTGCTATTTTTTTTTATTAAACAGGTAAAATTGCATTGTTTGTAATTATTTTTGTTGAAACAGATCTGGTCTTGGAATTGATTTTGATAAGATCCTTCCATGTATTCCAAACATATCTACATACATACATACATAGTGTTTATATATTTACACACAAACATATATACACATGCACACATGGTAGTGAGCTAAGTAAGATTTGTTTTCTACTTATATATTTTGAAAAACACTACATGCAGGCATTCTAATGGAAGAAACATTAAGTTTGGAGAGATTGCATAGCCTCATTGCCTGTAGTCTTAAACAATAGACAAGCAAAATAAATGCACTAAAATGAATATAAACAGAGTTAAATTAACTACCCAAAATAATAACTTTTTCTGACTTTTAAGTTAAGACGATAATACTATTTTGATAACATTCAGTGCATGGGTATTGCTCATGCTTTTTAAAAAAACAACAACACAATCCAACTGTTTGTTGGATTATGCAAAATTGGTTATAGAAAGGAAATATTTCAACAATAAGCTTAACTATCCTATAGCCAGCTTTCCCCATGATACTTTTTATACAAGTGGAAGTGAATTTCTTCTGCTTGATTTAGCATTTGAATAACTGTTCAAATAATCTCTCCAAAAAATTATATTTGTTATTTTTATATAACGAATATTTTATGGAGAAGAATTTGGGAAAGCAAAATCCATCTCTTTCTTTTCCACCTTATTGTTTACAGAATCAAATAAGCTTTAGTCATTCTCTTTTCTAGGGAAAAGGAGGAGAGGGAAAGGGAAACGTTTCCAACTTAATTCAATGTTGCCTTTTAAATTATGCGCGGGTGTCTGGATATGTGCGCGGGGAGCATCACACACACACAAAAGAAATACAATCGATGCATTTTGTGCTCCACTCGCACAAAAGTTCTCAAATAATTTCCCCTCATTACCTTCATTATAAGCTATATTAGCAACAATTAAAATCGCAACCTGACTATGAAAACCAGACGCGGAAGATTGCAGGCGCGCTCATTTGGCCAGCGCTTCACGTTTACCAGGGAAATGAATGGAGAAACCCGCCCCTGCTTCAGCTCCCGCCGTTACATGATGCGAACAATTAGCCAAGTCCACTTCACCGCTTCATTTCGTGGACTAACCACATGGATCTTTCCCCCCTTGTTGCCAGGCCCGGCGTATTCATAATCACGGCTATCTTCAGTAATTTTTTGCTCTATATTCAGCTAGTCTCCATTTAATTTCCTCCCGGAGAGCCACGTCCAAATCAGCACTTTCTTTAAGCCCAGAGAGCTCCCCCCCCCGTTTGCTTTCTTTTTCTCCCTTTTATTTTCCGTCTTTTTTCTCTCTCCTGCCTCTATCTGAGGGAAGCCGACGAAGCAATCAGAGCCGCGTCTTGGCTGGCTTGCCATTAATTAGCCTTCTTGTTTAGCCGTAGTTCTTCGACCTCGCGAGTGACTTAAAAGAAAGAAAGGGAGGGAGAGGCAAGTCTGGCAGACTCTTCCGCACCTCGTTGCAAAGGGAGAGGCTCGCCGGCAGCGCTAGAGACCAGGGGCGCGCGCCTTCGCCGTCTTCTCAGGGAGGGGCCGCTTTCGCCAGCTGCTTGCGCCACTTTCGCTGCCAAGCTGAATGGGGCCGAAGCTAGCTCCACTCCTGCCACCGCTCCAAAGCGCTGGGGCACCGGGAAGGACGTACGCGCTCCCTCCCTCCTCCCCACCCTCGCCCGCAGGAGGAGTCTCTTTCAAAATCTCCACCTGTCTTGCCCGCTTCTCCAGGCGCGGAGAGGGGTGGGATAGGGACCCCCAGGGCCGCCAAACCAGAGGCTCCTCTCAAGAACCGGAGCGGGGCTATGGGCCCGCCTCGGCCAAGTCTCCTCAGGACCACTTTCGCCTCGACGCCAAGGTCCCTTTTGGTCGTGATTACCGGGAAGGGAGCCGCTCAAAGGGAACATCTAAATTCCGGGGGTGCTGGGAAAGGGGAGAGTGTGGATACCTAGCCTCCGTTAGGCAGAGGAATAGGTTCCGCCAGCCACTTCCCAGAACTTACTCGTCTCAGTGAAGTAGGCTTACTTCCAAAGCGCAGCCGGAAGCAACTCGGTTGGGAAAAGTTCCTCTTTTCCGCGGCGGGCTCTCCCTCCTCGCTGAAGGGAGAAAGCGACCCGTCTCATGACGCCGCGGAGGTCCTCGGCTCCGACAGTCGAGTTCCACGCTCGCTCCCCCTCTTCCCAAAGCGAAGCAGTTGTGGAGATGCGATGCCAAGCCGAGAATAGGGCTTCAGAGGACGCAATTCCTAATAAATGCCTATACAAAGAAAAACGCATGCTACCACCAGCGAATCGCGTTTTCAGAGGAACCGACGAAATCCTGGCCGGTTGTTTAGCCGGTTGCCAAAGGAAAGGAGCACGTTATACGGCTGACCCAAAGCTCCTTCCCTTTGTGCAGCGAGGTGGCAGGGTCAGTGTCCGTAGCAGTTACGGAAGAGGAAAGCCCAGCACTGGAGATGGACCCGCGGCCCGGCTTTGAAAGCAGGCTGCTAAGAAGCGCTCTGGCTATGCCTCGGGTGGGAGCGCGTTCTCTGGTGACACTTGCAGGCTGCGCGGGGCGCGATCCCGCCGCGGGCAACTTTTCTTACCTCAACTGAAACCAAGGACGCTTCGGAGGCCGCTCTCCTCGACCTTGGCAGAGCGAGTGCCCGAGAGAGGTGCTCTCTTTCCCTCTGACTGCCCATTTCCCAGTGCAATCCAACGACCCTCGCGGAAAAGTGTATTTTCTTCAACTTCCGAGAGCTCTTTAAGCCAGATTCTCCCGCTCCCCCGGCGTTTGCTTTCCTTGGAAAGCAAGGTCCGCTGCCGTGGGTCGGCCTCCCTCTCTGTAGTGTTTGCTCTCCGGAGGCTAGCAAGCCCCCTGGGACTGCAGTCTGAAGACCTGGCCTTAGCTTTGCCGTTAGCTTTTCGCTGAATGGCCTCAAACCTCCAGGAAGCCGCTATTTGCATCTAAGCAGGAGCGTCCAAAAATTAGCCAGATTCGCCCCTTATCTATCCTTCAGGCGGGGGCGGTGCAGCGCAAAGGGTGCTTCTACTTCCCGGAGCCGCTGGACCAACTGCTTCGAAGGCATCCCAACGCTTCCAGGGAGTGTGCTGTGCATGCACAGCATAGAGAAGGGGAAAGCCTCCCAATTCTTCTCCAGAATTTGATGCGTGTCCGAGTCTGAGATAGATTTAGCACCTATTGCAGCGCACTTCGATATGTAAACCCCAGCTTTGAGGAGAAGCCAACCTTGCTATTCTACCGAGCCCGCCCCCCTTAAGTGCTGTTCAACAGTTGATATCTTAGATGGGGAGGAACTACGCGCGCCCCTCCTATTTTATCTCCACACTACCCTTTCTTTTTCTCTAAGCGCGCGCACCAACACACCAATGGCGGTTGCTAAGGGAACTTTACGTTTGCAACTGATCCTCTCCTAAGGGTCTCTAAAGATTCGGATCCTAAGCCCACAGTTCCTGAGGAAGGTGGATACTCCTCTGGCTCTGCAAGACAGGCTCTTCAGCAGTGGGGTGTAAGATTACCTTGTAATTAGTTTTCCTTGCTACTGACCTTTTTAAGATTTCACTCTCAAGCCCACAATAGTTAAGGAAGCTCCAGGAGCACCACAAGCCTTTGTAGCTAAGATAGCCTGCGCAAGTCAAACAGTCTCTAGGCAGTGTTACTCAGAAATAACCATTATCTGCACAGTCAGATAAAATATCTTAAGCAAGACAGCTCAGGAAATTGTTTTTTTTTAAAAAAAAAATCCCAGTCGTGTGTTTAGAATTGTCTCTTAAATATGCCTAGAATCAGACTGGGATTGATACATTCAGGAGATGCCAGTTTTTGTCACAGGTCCATAAAATTCATCCATAAAAAACATCCATAAAATATTTAGAAGGAATCTATCTATGTGTATGTGGATAAACAGGATTAATTGAAATACTATGTCATCAATGGAGATATTCAAATAAATACTATATCCTCAAGGAAGAAAACTGATCTAATTTTAAATTTCAACACATGGTGATCTCTCTGCCAGCTTCAATTTCCTATCTATAAAATGGGACAATATCCATATTTCACTAGGTGTTACAGGTAATGGGAATGTGAATTTCTCACAAGAGAACAAATAAAAAGTCTAAGAAAATGCTAAGTATCCTTTAATTTAGTGCTTTTTTCCTGAGCTGGTTGGGATATGCATTCACCTGAATGCAGGATACATTTGGCATGGAAAACAGTATAATTTCTATCAGAAATTAGAGATTCTAATTAAGAATATCTTCATACTGACAGCAAGTTATTATGCAGGTACTGTGAAGAAAGTACACATTTTAAGCTTCATCACTATTTAAAACATACACATTCAAGTTTGCTATGGATTTAAGTTTGTTTTGTGCTTGTCATTTGCATAACAAAATCCCTCCTCTTCAAATCTGTTGACCTGAATGGGTTTTCAGACTGCTTTACAAATTGGTTCTTCCTTGTTGAAAATGAAGATACCAGGTGTCATTTTAGCAGGCCCAGAGTATTAGGCTCATCTCCCATGCCAAACCCAGTATATTACTTTGAAAAGAGATAGGCAGAAGTACCATACCTCACTTTTGCCTTTCAAATAAAAGCATTTTCCTTTCAAGTTAATCAGTTCTTTGGAGCAGCATAGGTGATGAAGTGAGTGGACTGGGGACAACTATTTAAGTTTCACATAAAGAAAAGAAACTACTCCTTTTTTTGCTACACGTGGAGCTATTTGAAGATGGCAGTCAGAAATCTACTCCTAACTGAAATTTGGATGCAGATCAAATACACATCTTTGCCAGAAAGGACACCGCAATTTAAAAAGTAGAATATATGTGTAGTGTGTAGGAAAAGATTTTCTATAGTACTATCACCTACTCATCTCCATGTTAATTATGATCCCTCTTAAATGTCAAAAATATCTGTAGATAATTAAAGAACTTCAACATCAAGCACAGTTTATTGGCAAGATCAGAATTATTTTTGACTTTTCGGCCTAGCCTACAACCTCTCGTACTGTGTTTCCCCGAAAATAAGACACTGTCTTATATTAATTTTTGCACACAAAGATGCGCTAGGTCTTATTTTCAGGGGAATTCTTATTTTTCCACCGAGGCCGCCCAGAACCGGAAGTCCAAGGCCTTATTATCGGGGAGATCTTATTTTGGGGGAATGTCTTATTTTCGGGAAAACAGGGTAACTGCGACTAACGAAATAAGGAACTAAGAAGTTAGACTAACTAACATCTCACAGAATAGCTCAAAGAACATACTCCAGTAGGGAGAAGTTCCTTGAAGATGGGGTCCAGCATGAGTTCGAAAGCTCAAAAGAGTAAATGTCTGGTCCCAGTGACAGAGCCAGATTCAATTTTACATCATAATTCTGGGAGATGTATATTTGCCTTCATTCATGAATTAATCTTGAGTTGTGCCGTGTGACATACATTATACATATGCAATACATAGTAGAATTTTATAACTTTATCCATCTTTATCACATTAACGATCCCAAAAATCTTTAGAGGACTTTGAGATATAAACCAGTGTTTTTCAAAATTGGCAACTTCAAGATATGCAGACTTCAACTCCCAGAACGCTGGCATGTCTGAAAGCCTTTTATTGACTTTTTATTGAAAGAAAAAAAGAATTGATGATTTATGGATCTAGAGATTAAAAATGGTCAGAGAGTTTTATTGTTCGATAAACTTGGTGTACTGGCAATAGAGTGTAATGAAAACCACTGATCTAAGCAATCTTCTTTCACATGAGCCTATTCACCAGTTGCAACAATTAATAGAAGTTTTCTTCCGTATATGACCACATTTTTAGCAATTGCACCTCACTGCAGAATTTCTTCTCAAGAATGATCCAACAGATCCTCTTATTCATACTTTTAGGCAGGCAATATTCAACCAGTGCATTTTCATCCTACCAGAGTTCTCATGAATTAGATCTGTATATTAAAATTAATGGGCTTTGGTTTTACTTTATTTTTATGGTGGTTTTATTGTCCTTTTTTACTTTTTATTCTATTCATATTATGTTTTAGTACTTGAAATCATGACTTCTTAAAAGCTGTTAGTTTTCCTATAAAGTTCCCACAAAGAAATAGAAAAATGAATGAAATGGAAACAGTAATGGTAATAGAAATTACGGCTAATAAATCCTTCACAAGATGA
This sequence comes from Pareas carinatus, assembly GCA_032468095.1. Lineage (NCBI taxonomy): Eukaryota > Metazoa > Chordata > Lepidosauria > Squamata > Pareidae > Pareas > Pareas carinatus. The sequence continues at coordinate 259,246 of JANHFO010002158.1, forward strand.
TAACAGGAGCAAATACCTATATAAATGAATTTAAATAAAACTGACTTTATATGACATGTATATGGTGGTGTCATATAAAAGTGATAAGCACGTTATAAATAATTGCAATGACAGAACATCCAATAGCTTCAGACATTTACTAAGATAAACTGAAGCACTATGAAAATTATATTAATACAACAAATTCAAAAATCCTGTTCATGAGAGCTATTTGACTATGTTTGATCACAGAAGGAAAAGATAGCCTTAGGCAAATCATCATCTATGCTGCACTGCAAAAATGAATAAAGATTAAGAAAGCAATTTGACTATAAAAAGAAATTAGCAAAATGATAAAAATAGGCTTTCCTAGATTTATTAGGATGCTTGTAGCTGAAGTGATATGTCTACAAAACATGGGCAGAATTTGCATTGCAGTTTTAACTAAATCTCTCATTTATTTTACTGTGACTCCATTAGCATTAGATCAGATCAACATTCAGAATATTTGCTAAGATTTAGCTTATTTTAGAAATCTTCAAAGACTGCTAGAATATAGGTTCACATACTATAGTAGATTGCTTTTAATGTGGCATTTCTCAGGATGAGAACTTAATGTGATTTTTAATATCATGCTAAACTGTATTGCTGTGTACACCATTTGGTTTCATCTACTACTGAAATGGTCTAACAGTCTAAGTGAAATATATAAATGGTCTTTTATTTTGGCTTGTCACATTCTTACTTTTAGCTTGTCATGTTCTTACTTTCTGCTTTAGCGAAACTTCATCATTGTATATATCCTTAAGCAGCAAGTTAATGGGGAAAAATATACATGTAGTAGGAACCTTATGAAGGGAATACATATTTGAACATCTTATGTCCAAGGATAGGCTTTGGCATTTGGGTATTGCACTCACATTCACATCAATTCAGCTTTTAAAATATTATAATATCAATTCAGGTTATTATAATTCATTTTTATTTCAAATACTATATTATGCAGAAAAAACAAAATAAAAAAGATTTTTTTAAAAAAAATAGTCAAAGGGAAGACAAAGAATATCGTGGCGAACCGATGGCATGGGTGCCATATGTAGCACTCAGAGCCCTCTTTGTAGGCAACCACGCCATTGCCCCAGCACAGATTTCTTTAATAGAAAGGGATGCAGGACTCCTCTACCCCCTCCACGCATGCCTGAGGACATTTCTAACATCACCCGCTCCTCTGTCAAGTAGTCCAATGGGAGCGCTTTCTTCCTACCCTATCTGGGGTAAGGCAGGTAGCTCAAATGCAACATGAAGACTGTGGAGAAGGTGAGAGAGAAGAGGAGCTAGGTTGGAGGGAAGCAGACCTCACAGCAGGCCACAGAAGCTGGGTGTGGGATGTGTGAGGGTTGTCGATTGTCATGGGGTAGCAGGGAGTACAGATGGATGCTGGGAGCACTGAAGGCCGAAAGGGGGTAATGGGGATCATTGATGGCTGCAGAGGGTCGCTGATGACCACGGGGAATGCATGTTGTTATGTTGACACTCTGTGATAAGTGGTTTTTGGGTTGCAGTTGGGCACTCAGTCTCTAAAAAGTTCGCCATCACTGTCGTAAACAGATAAGCAATTAACGTAAACTGGGCTTATCTATTACATTCTAGTGCAACAAAATGGCAATGAGAATTTTCTAGTGACATTAGGATGTTAGTCAAATAATAAAAATTGGATATAATTCTTTTCCCACCAAGTTTAAGTTACAAGGAGAATTGCACAAAATTAAAGTATGGAATCGTAATGAAAATGGAAGAACATCAGCTACAAATTTAGTTTCTTGAACCTCATATAGACATCTTTGGTCCAAACCAGGATTATTATTAGGCAGCACTTTTTTTCTAAGAAAAAAGGTGCCAGAACTCACAACTTGTTAATATTGTATTTAAAAAATTATATATTCAGTTCTTAACATAAATTTATTGTATTTAAGGCAAAAAATGGTGCCGAAATGTTTTAGTGCATTTTATGACAAAATGGCACTGTTATTAGATAGCCCTGATGGTTCTATAGTGGTTTAAAGCATGTTATGTCTTAGAGACAAGTTACTGAGATGGGCAGCTTTCTAGTTAGACCAAATCCACAGCATAGTAGATAGTCCCCAGTAGCAATTGCTTTATTTTCATTACAGTTTTGGTTCTATCAAGGGCCAGGGCTAATACAATTGGCTTGAAAGACTTATTTAAATGATCAAGGAGTACCAAAGAAGTTAATGAATCTGAAGAACACTTCAGTCAAGCCACAACTGAGTCAAAAAATCCAGGTCAACCAGATTCATGTTGTGTAGCTGTGAGGGAAATTTTATCCCAATGGACTTGGAATAAGGCACTAGAACTGTATTGTTTTTGAAAAATTGCTTTTTCTTTAAAGATCTTAATAACTATTAGTATATAACGTCTTTCTCATGAATAAAAGAAACCCCACACAGCCCTTGCACTCCTGTCGGCCTTCTCTGCAGCTAACCTAATTTGTTTGCTCCAAGACCCAGAGCAATTGAAAGTCAGTCCAAGATATTCAAAGCACCTGACTTACTCTATTAGGTTTCCTTTTAGAGTATTTGCCAGCAATGTCTATGACTCTAGACCTTTGAAAAGTTCATAATCTTGATCCTGGGGGTACTTATTGGTTAGCTTTTTCTCATAAAAACTAGTTGCTATGGCTAAAACTATCTCCTAAATTCCATTTCTGTTGTGGAACAGTTTGCAGATGAACCTATCGTTACGTATGGAGTCAAACTGTTAAATCAATAAAACCATGTATGCACCATTCAGGGACTACGATGTTTTTCTATTGACATGTACAAAACTAACAATGATCAAACATTGACTTCCCTTCTCTAAATCCTGCTTAAACGTCTATAGAATTTCTTCTTGTTCAAGCCAGCTGAAGCATTTTAAGAAAAAAAACAGCACAACTATTAATTAATTTATCACACTTGAGAGTCTACCTGGATATATATTGGCCAGATCAAATTTATCCACTTTGTTATATATGAGAACAATTACAGATAAGCTCAAGTTTTTGGAGAACCACAAATAATTATTTAAGAAATATGAATAAGGATGGATAGCCAAGCTCCTCTCAACTGATGGATGTTTATTTTGCTGTCTACTTAAATATACTTTGATGCGCAGAGTCAGTAGATGAGATTTTTTTTTCTTCAGTGGCTTTAAATAGGCAAATATTAACATCACAAAGTCTCCATTTTCTTACTTTCAGCTACAGCTCTGTAAGTATTTTTAAGTCTATACACTTTTTCTATAACAGCAGATTAACAGTATTCTCAAATTCACCACTAAATTTGCACTGGGATGTATACATTCCTAATCCAATGATGACTTTGTCTTCAGGCAGAAGGATTAACAAGTGTTTTGCTGTTCAAAAGGTCAGACAATACACTAAAATTACATGTATTTCAAAATAAAGGTGAAAGGAGTTGGTTGCAGGATTTTGTTTTTAAAAAAGTGTTATACCGTTTCCCCGAAAGTAAGACATCCTCCGAAAATAAGACCTACTTATAGTTTTGCCTCTCACTGAAATATAAGGCATCC
>JANHFO010002158.1:379751-394822 GCA_032468095.1 Pareas carinatus
GGACTTTAGAGGGGGGGTTAGTGGGTTTTTAGTGGACTTTAAATTTTAGTGTTTTTAAATGATGAATTTGTAGCCTAGGTTTAATATTTTTAAATTTATTTTAATATTGTATCATATGGTGTTTTAGGTGGCTGTGCATCGCCCTGGGTCCTTCAGGAGAAGGGTGGTGTATAAATTTTAAAAATAAAATAAATAAATAAATAAAAATGGCGATAATTTGGCAGAGATGGCAAAATTGATTGTTTTAATTAAAGAGAAGAATTTATCTAGGATTGTTTTTCCTATTGAGAAATCCCTTCTGGATTTTTCTATGGAGATTTCCAATGATCCAAGTCATGGCGGTCTCAAACATGCTGTTCAAAAGGCAATTGGACTTTCTTGGGTTTTTTTCCCTTGAAAAAATTTCACTTGTCATCCAAGAAGCTTCTTCAGTTCTGACTGAATAGGATTCCTTTCAGTCAGAACGGAAGAAGTTTCTTGGATGAGTTGAATTCTGTAGGATTAAAGTGAGGAAGAATGAGAAGATGAGAGATGGTATACAAAGAATTTGTGGCTTCAAATAGAATGAAAAGATCCAAGATTAAAAATTATATCAAGAATTCATATCAAAAAGTTCACTTGGAATTACATGGACAAACACATTTATTCTATAAAAAGGGAGGGCATATAGATTGAACTATATAGGGATGCTATTATTACTGCAAGCAAGAAGGGAAACGAAGATGAAAGTTTTCTCCTCAGCCAGAAACATGGTAATAAGAGACATGTTGGAATCCATACAGAAACAACCTACTAGTTGGCAATAACTCATTTTGAACTGAATAACTAATTTTCTAACTGAAAAGCTATGATATATTGAAACAGTAAATATGATTTCCAGACATGGAAATATCATGTATAACTAATGTGGAATATTTGTATTAGTAGAAAAAATATATTAGATAACCTCAAGGAATGAAAGTGAAGTTGATAAAAGCCCAATTGCTCCCATCAAAATTAGACATATATTTCTTTTTAATATAATGGTTACAGGACTCTGTACTGTTAAGAAATAAATATGATAGATGCAACAGTAGTCCCATAGAGGCCTAGAAAAGAGGCTTTATTATTAAAACATTTCTCTGTTCCCTGTCTGTAGATAACTTTCAGCTACTATAAGGGAGATGTGCAGGTTCTAAACAAGGAATGAAACAATGCTTTCTTAAAAACAGGAAAAATATAAAAAGGCCTAGAGGCAACCATCCAACTTCTATTATACAAAAAGGCCAAGGGCAATCATCCAACTTCTATTATATACTATCATAAAGATAAGATTCCTCAAATTAGAAGTGTAATGATAGAATAGATTATGACCATTGCATGCTGGCATTCAAGTGCTATAGCAACATTCATAGGAGCTTGCTGGAGTCTATTCTTCAATTGGTTTCTTTTGTCAATAGAGAAATCAGGCTTTCATTAATATATTTATATTAATATGTCACAGCCCCTTTTCAGATTCCAACTGCCAATGGATAAATTTAATTTAAAATACCAACTAAAATATAATAAATTCTCATAAACAATGTAAGAAAAATTCTTCTATTAAATATAAAACACAGTCAAAGCAATGAGCAAAACAAAATCAAATGCAGCAATAGGCCCAATGAAATAAAGTTACCTAAACAGCATGCCAAAAAAGATAGCAGTATAGAGAGCTAAAGACATAAAAAAGGAATGGAGTGGAGTGTACAACTTAGGCCCACTATTCAAAAGAGTCTACTCCAGTGTTACCATCAATTGAAAATTTTAGATGGTCAGGGTGTGTGCAATATCTACGCTGAAAAGTATAAGAAACAGTCCAGATTATAACCAGTTAAAAGAGATAAAATAACGAATGCTGCTAATTGTGCTTCAAAATGAATTTGGAAACATTAGAAGCGGTGCTGGGACATTCAGAAATGAGTAACAAGAGGAAAGGCAGGAATACACTGCATGGCCATCTTACAGTTGGATATTAGAGTAAAGTAAGCCAAGATCACAAGTTCTTTGAATTTTCATAACAGGGAGAAAGGATCTTGTCCAAGAATTGTGAAATGAATGAAAATGTGATAGAATGTCTTTGCAACATCTGACGTCTGTCTGTCTGTCTGTCTACCCCGCTCCCATCCCCCTGCCTACCTACAAACAGGACTTAACTTTCAATGTGAAGTGAAAGCACATAAACCTCTGCAAGTATTTAGTAAAATGAATCAATGGGCACTTACAATTTCTCATCCACATTCTTGTGGAGTTAGGAGTAACTACAGCACAGCACAGCTGTGGTCCACAGGTATTTTATAAGTTTTAAGAATCCATATTGATAGCAGTAGATCAACAAAGAAGCTTATGAAAGACTTCAATCCATTTAATTTTTTTTAATGATAAATTCTGAAGAAGCTGTTGCATTAGTTACCTCTCACTCCACCAAAGCCACTAAAAAGAATAAGGGCACACTTTTTATTAAGGGAAAATATATCCAAAAAAGTTATACATTCTTTCCAAGAGAAATATACTTTTGAAAAACAAATTGAGTATCAATAAAGGAGAATATTTGTAGCTCAAGGTTGAACTTTGAGGTTCTTTGTGCTCTTTGAGATTCATTTTTTTTCTTGCAGACATTTCATTATTCAAACTAGGTAACATCATTAGTGCTAGAGTTTGCTCTCAATTTGTATTCTAATAGCTTGCCCTATCAGTGTTGATGGGAGTGGTCTTGATGGTTCTTTGGTTGCATTGTTTACCGTTAGCTTGTTTGGGAGTTCCTTGATTGGAAGCCTGAAACTCTGACCAATTGGCCATAAATGGACCAATAGACATAAACAACATCTACACTTACTATGCAAAAGAGACAATCAACAAGCCAAAAAGAGACCAAAACACCCACCCCATCAGCAATCAACCCCCAGATGAGCAACGCCCAAAATTAACATCAAACCAACAATCAAGAAGTAAACAATACCCCAGTCAAGGAACTATCAAACAAGCTAATAGTGAACAGCCTAACCAAAGAACTATCAAGACCAATCCCAACAAAACTGACAGGTTAATTCATTACAATATAAATTGAGAGCAAACACTACTCCTTACTAGCACTGGTGATGTTACCTAGTTTGGGTAATGAAACATCTGGAAGAAAAAAACCAAGCTCAGAGACTACCAATAACCCCTCAAAAAGTTATTTATACTATGAGAGCTTTTGTGGCTTAAAACAATTTTTTCCCCAATCGTCATTCTGCATTCATTTCTAGCAGGTAGCAAGCCAATGCTTGTCCTCAACGTCAAGCATGCTTTCCTTTTGCATTCTTTGGCTGCATTCTGTGGAAAACATTTATTAAAAAACTTACTGCACAGCAAGACAAATAATAATTAATTTTAACATAAGCTGTGTGCATAGGTGTTTTCTTTTAATTAAAAAAGCAAAAAAGAATCAAGATTTATGCAGTACTACAGCCATAAGGCAAAGCTCCCCTCTTCCATTTTATGTGAGGCTGACTAAAAATTGAATTACTGCTGCTACCATGGCAACCATTCAATCATTTCACAATTCTGTTGGTTTTTTAAAAAAAACACATCTTACTTCCATACAGAGAAATTCATGAGCTATCATGGTATTCTCACAATTCCGCTTTTTATAACATTTCAAGCGCAACATAAATGTAACTTTTTATCATCCCTAATTCCTGTCATTTTCTTATGCAAAATACACAAAAAAACAGATCTGCAGAACACATGTTTCAAGATGTCACATCATGCCTCAAACTTCATTCCTTCCAAAGAATTTAACATGCATCCTTGGATATGAAGCACTTCAGTAGTTGTTTTATCAGCTAGTAGATAAAACTGTAGGTCTAGGGACATTTCTGTGGAAATAAATATCTTTGTGTTGGAAGTGTGTGTTCACCTATTGGCTTTAATCCATTATCTATTAAACACAAACACAATAGTTAATATATTTGCCTGTGAATGATCTATTCTGGTGTTATTTTCCTTTTATAAAGTGCAATTAAAGGGCAAGATCCAGTTTAGGACTATATCAACAGAATTAAGCATTATGTAACCTATAAATTAATATCAGAATCTTTAATTTAATTTTAAATATTTAATTATTAAATTAATAATAATTTAATTTAATATTCCAATTAAAACCATGACTGCATGATACCTGCTGTGGACTAAAGTACGAAAATGACACAGGTTCATCTAAAGTATTACCGTCAACCTGGCTTGCAACCACTATCCATAACTGTGTTTGAATCAATATAAATGACAATTTGTGCTTCTTGAGCATAGGTTGCCATTCTTCTTATTAAGATGGGTGAGGAGGGTTGATGTCTCTGAGGGTTTGCTACTCTTACATGACTGTGAATACTTTCTTGTTATTTGTGATTCTCTTTCTAATTTTCCTTGAGCCATATAACAGTTCTGCATTATACCTTGAAGATGTGTTTTCACAATTATCTGCTTTGCTTCAGATTTCCTCTCTTAATTACATCAAGGCAGATAGTAATTTGGCAGTTTGCCTCCTGGAGGCATCTCCTGGATCAGAGAAATTTCTCTTCTGCATCCTTCAACCACAGATGCCAATTCAGTAAAGGTCTGAGGAGCACTTCGGCCAACCTCAATAAAATGAGAATTGCACTTGAAAAGTTACTAACCTACTTAACCGCTTGAGGGCTGATTACCTTTTACAATAACATCCCAATTCTAAATACATTATTTTGAAGCAAGTGTTATTGATTCACTTACAGGGTTATTTTCTAAGAGTAGTGTTTTAGATGCGCATGTTAATTAACAATTTCTTAAAACAACTACTTCTTTGTCCTCAAAGAAACTTTAGGGTCAGGCAAATATAATTTCAAGAGCCACATACTTAGCTGCACTGATAGATTTCAAGCAGATATTAATCCCACTTTCAAGTTATAGGCAGAACAAGTTATATGTAGAAGCCAATTTTTATGTATCCTTTTTTCTGTCCATTTAGTTTCATTATTTAAATGCTATTTTTAAAATCAATATGGCTTACACAAAAGGTTATATACCAGTAAGCTCACTAAAAAAAGAGCAAGGAAAAATATAGCATCATTAAAACTAACAACATTAAAATTAGCAGAAAACTTAACATCTATTTACAACTGAAGCTGCCCCTCTCTGACATACACAGTGCTCTACTGAGTTCAATAGGCCACTTGGTTGGGTTCACATGTTGTACCAGTGCCACAATATTATTTGTTTGAGGTTTTTGTGCAGGACATATCATCTCAGTAGTATGGATTGCTTGATTGCCATGGGAAATGCATGTCATTCTTTTACAATGAAAAGACTGAGATTATAATTTAAGTTTCTTGCTCTTCTCCAAAGACCTGTTGCCCAGGACACTGGCCAATGTGAGTGTGCAATTTGAACCTCCAGCAACCTAGAAGTGATTCCAAATAAGCAGATGTTCCATAGCAATACCTCAGTTACTTTGCGATTGGTCCAGATGGCTGACCAACTAATCCGTTATTCAGGAATTCACGGTTGCTCTTCTGACTTTCTCACACAATGCTAAGCAATTTTTTAAAATCACAGTTTGCTGAACACATCATCATGACCTGATTTGCACTTATGATGAAGTCATAATGATTCTTTCATCAAAGAATCCCCAAATAAAGAAATCAAGCTATAGCTTAATGCAATAGTTCACTCCCCTTTTCTCTCTTTCCCAATTCACATGTTTCTCACAATCATAGCTGCTGCTCTGTTAATATTTTGGTGTGACTTCCTGGGTCAATGGGGGTTATGCAGTCCTGAAAGATTCTGGGAGCAGTAATCCCAGATGAATTGGAGGGACCAGGTTGAAGAAGATTAAACTGAGAGTGCACAGCATTAAACATCAACATACAGGTAAAGAAAAGCTGCAAAAGTGGTTTGCAATTTGTTTTTGTACTGACAGGTCGTATTATCTTTATAAAATATATGGTATATATCACAGTATTTGCATAAGAGGAGTGTTGCCTTAAAATAGTATGTCATATACATTACATATTTTAAGCAAACATAAAAGCACAGAAAATTAGAAGGTAGTTCACTAAAAAACACGGTCAGATATCAAAGGATACATTATCCTAAATTTAAATCTTGAAGGGTCTGGAGTTAAAACACAGTATTAATTAAAATGTGGAAATAATCAGACTCATCAATTGCATTATTGGTTTTGGGGAATCTTGTTGCAAACCTATGACAAAATCATGAACATTCTTAAAAGCTATAATGATTTACTTATATGGTTGGTGGACATTATTATGACAAAGGCCAGAATTTAATAATCAAAATAATATAAAAGCCTTTAGGAAGATTAACACAATTTACCTACAAACATTGAAGAGAGTTAAGATTTCATCAAAGACTAAATCAAAGGATATGGATAAGATACATTGCATTCACTTACCTTCTCCATGCCAATCTTCAATATTTCCAATCCTGTATTTTTTTCAAGCATACTTTTGTTGTCAGCTGTTAAGAAAATTAAGAATGGCGTAGTTAAAGTGGTTGAGATGAATTTGCATCATATTCTTTCATCACTGTAACACATTTTAAGGACTCAGATCCTTGCTTTGTCATCCTCACAGAATAAATGTAAACTGGATTAGTATTTCATTTTACAGGGGATAAAGAAAAGCTGATGGGAGAAAATGGAAAGCTCCCAACTACTCCATAAATCAGTAAGGCAGTCACCTGTTGAAACTGGAATATTGTCACTTTGGTCAACTTTGTCATACAACGTTCATTTATTGAGTGTTCTTCCTGTTTTCAGTTGTTGATCTTAATGGATTCAGATGAGGCTATTAGGAAACTAGCTGACTTTAGAACACATATATTAGCTTAGATGGGCTCTTCAAAAGCTGCTTCTAGTTAACATTTTGATGATATCCAGAAAATCTCAGGACTGAAAAGTACACAGGGAGGTTAAAAACACATTTCCAGAAGGCAATGGAAAAACACTTTCCTATCAAACAAAGAGAGTTGTGTGGGTTTGCTCATACAGTCACAGAAGCTGAGATTAATTCAATCACGTTTTTACTGTTTTAAGCAATTTAGATACACAATTGCATGAAGCTCCCCAAGCCTTAGATAAATCCCCTAAAATCTCTTCAAAAATTGCTAATAAATTGTAATTTTCAATATGAGAGATGAGTATTATTAAATATATGGTTACCAATACATTCTATTGTGTTTAATTTAAATATATTTAAATTCAGCCAAATTTATTTTTGTCCAGATCTTAATTTACTTAATTTTCCAGGTTCTCTCTACTCTTAGGATGCAGCTGTCAATGTATTGCTCAAAATCAACCGATCACCCTGCTCTCCAAATTCTGTACCTCAATTAAGTAAACACATCAAACTAGAGTTTTAGCCATTTGGAAAGATACATATTCATACAAGGACACTCTCCACATACTTCTGTAGGTTGACTGTTAGCCCCAAAAGATCTCAGCAAATTACCTGGGTGTCATCAAAGATATTATCTTGACTGAAACCAGTTAAGAATCTTGATGACCGAGAACAAGATAGAAACAATGTGCTCTAAGTTCCCTTCCACAATTAGATGCTATGATTGAGGGGAAATATTCACTCTTTACCTTTATTCATCTGATCACATTGTTCTTGTGTCAGTTCTTGTGTCAAAACCTACACCCAAAGAACCAGCCCAGACCTCTCTTGCTTCAGGTGAAAGATTAAGATGATACCCTAGCAATTTCTTGTAACAAGGTTGAATCAGATGACTAAATGGATCCTGCTACAGGATTTGGTGTGGAATAGCATTCTCTATCACACAGAGGCTAGGTGAAAAATACAGGCCTAAATGCAAACTCTTCATACGCCTGTCCTCTCGACAGTTCAACAGCCAATGCCTAAGACAGCCTGACCATTCTTTATGGTAGAACTAGCCTTGTTCATCCTAACCTTTTCTAAATAGGTTCAGTAATTTTCAGTATCACAGTTTAGAAACAGAAATTCATGGCTAATTTAATTCATTCTTGCTATTTAGGCATTTATTCAGTGTTATATGGATTTAAACACTCAACTAACATCAGCCTTATTTATCTTCCTGATTTCCCAGAAAGAAGACTGAGTAAATGTTATTAAATCTCCTTTGTATAAAAAGAAGAGCAATCTAAGGCAGAGACTTGAGTCAGATCACCTTAGACTCCCTGTATCAATGCTGCCGCAGTGATTAAAATTCAATACTTTGTCTACAGAATGATTTCATACTATAAGCCTATGGATCTTAATATGTGCCTTTTGTAATATACACATATCGTGCTAATCTGCAACAATAAACAGATCATGCAGCTGAGTTGATTTCTAAACACTCAAAAAACTAAAAAGAAAATGCCTCAAACCCCACTGATAATGTCAATTCATAGTTGCTTTTTGTTGAGTGATGTAAGAAACCCTTATGAAATGAATTCTGCTATACAAATGTCAACTGTTTATTCCAAAGGAGCAAATATATTTCACATTTTGGCTCCTCCAGAATAATGCCCAAAGGATATGGAAATGTCAGTGATTTATTTCTTTATTCTCTAATCCTGATTTTTGGTTTTATAATGTTTGCAAATTTCATCATAATCTTTAAGGGGCTAGTGGTGGTTACATTCACTTATTTATTTATTTAGACAGGTTAGACTGTGGAAAATTCCTGGTTGGTATCATGATCCAAAGTGCTTATTTTTCATAATGATTTTTTAACATGATTTACATGATGGAGTTAGCCAGTTAAATCTCCAAATTTGACTGAGTGAAAAAATCTATGGCTGGGAGAGATTTGGAAGTCCTCAAAGGCAACTCAATAGATGATTTTCACTTAGTTTAGAGGAAGGTTATGTCACAAAACATTGCTTAGTCCTTTTCTTTATACCTTTCAAGTATAAATGCCTAATATACTATGCAAATTCTGCTATATCTTTATCCAACTTTATTTTTGTGATTTTTATCCTTTATATTATATATAAATATATATTTGCCTATTCACCATTCCTTCCTTTTACCCAACTGGCAAAATCGATATGTACTTCTTTATTCTCCTGGAATTTCTTTGTTTATTTTTAAACTGAAGTTTGGAATTCAGCAATTTCTCTCAGCATGAAAATAAGCATAAAAGCAGCATGCCTGCCCAACTATGGGATGGGGATCATGGAGAAAATGTGGGAAAGTCATGAGTGAAGAGAGAAAAGAAATAACCATCATTGCTGACACTGAATGGAATCAAGCACTATAATATCTCCACAACTATCTTCCTTTTAGTTTCTTTTTCATATCTGTTTAAAAGATTGCCATTCAGATAAAAGACAAATAGAATAAAAGAAAATGTGGCCCATTTATTAAAGAACAACAGCATCATTTAGAAATGCTGTAAAATTGCCACAATTAACCATCTGCATCCATCTAGAGGAGGCCTCAATCTTGTCTGTTGGAGGATTCTTGTGAAGTCTGTTATGGATGATTATGGCAATCAATTTCAAGGCTCCAGTTCTTTCTGCTGGAAAATGGCTTCTCCTCCACTCCAACACACAGTGACAGAAATAAATTATGCTGCTCAGGAAGTTTACCTTTAGAGACTCAAAGCTCTGAGCTGTGGCAACCTCTCTATCTCATTGAACACTCAGCAACCATCGAGTTGTGCTGCTTAATAGAGCAAGGCCATTAAGTTGTCCCCATTGTAATTTAGATCACAGAAGAGACTTTACAGATTCTTTCAGGTTAAAATAACTGGTAAAAAGAGAGCAGGCGATATTATTGCACCATAGCTACGTGCTTAATTATATGGAATTGTCAAGTGTAAAGAATTATTCTGATAAATTAAAATACTAATTAAATAGACTATTGCTGAATTCTGAGAACATTATAAGGTTCCCCTTCTCCAGGTAATTTGCATATCTTCATCTGCTGAATTTAATTTTAATGGACTTCTTTTAAAATGTGTATTCAAGAACTGGTTGGGAGTTTTTAAACTCACAGGAAGATTTTTTTAATTGCCTTAAAAGAGGAGCACGGTTTCTTCCATCTTTTCTAGAAGTGTTTGCAATTCAAATTGTATTCTTAATAATTAAGAAAATGTTGCAAGTGTATTGATAGGATTTACCTTTTTATAGTAATGTATTTTATAAACAATCATTTTTCAAACCTATCAGTATTAAAATGTAAACAAGTAGATCTCAATTCACCAAACATCTGCAGATGGAAATCTGATATTTAACATCTGTGCTAAAAATTAATATGGTTTTTTTTCTCTCAATACTCATACAAATCACATGATGTACAAGTCTACACCCAGGATTTAAATACATGGCTTAATAAAAATATTTAAAGTATTGAAAAAGCATGGTCTTTTTTCTGTACTATATCCTTCTGAAATATGATTACATTCTACTTCTAATCACCAATTCCTAATCCAAGCAAAGCCATCTTTTTTTTTGGCTTTGAAAAATATCTTCCTTTGATCAGAATGAAAGTGTGTATGCACATATATAGATTGGCTGATTATATGCCATCAAGTCGGGGTCAACTCTTAATGTCCACATAGTCTCCATAATTATCTATTTTCTGCTAGTCAAACAGTGCACAATTGCTGTTGTTGTAATTGAGCCCATCCACCTTGCTGCACTTCTTTTTCCTTCCACCTTTCCCAGGATTAGAGCTGAATGCAGAGACTTTGATCTTCACATCATGTCTCTGAAGTAGAATAATTAAACACATATGTTAGATGTGGTGATCCAAGGGTTCGCAGAATGAGACGGAGCCAGTTCAAGTGCAATGACTTTTATTTAATACAGAGAACAAATGGAAAGAAAGCGAGCATGGTAGTTTGACAGCTCCTTATATGGGAGTTCAAACTGTTAGCTCGCCAATCAGCAACTGTGGGTGTTCCCAAGGTTGGAGAATGCCCGTTAATATACAACAACATACATATATACTAAGTACATACATAGATACACACATGCCCATCATGCCATACACCCCGTATTATGCATAGTACAAGAAGAATAAATATCACCACCAACATTTTAAAGGCATGACATTACAAAAGGGAATAATTATTGCCAAATATATTTTTACCAACACCATTAACTGAAATTCTCCATGCCATTCTACTCTTGGAAAATATTCTTAGTGACTTCTGGTTTCGGTTTTCATTGAGGGAGAATACAGCAGCCAGGGCTCCGGCTGTAAGTTCTCTTTTCTTTCCTGAAGTGGGGACCTTTGAGGTCCAAGGCCACCTCATAGAGGTGGCTGAAGAGGGAGGCAAGAGCAGAAGGATGTGTGCGATGGCAGTTGATGCAAATGGAGCTGTTTTATCTCCTTTTCTCCACATGGGGGAAAAGACGTCTATTTAGATGAAGAACGGGATAAGAAAGCAATAGCAAAACAGAAGCAAGAAGAGAGCACCAGTCAAAGGAAAAAAGACAAAAAAGAGGTATTTCTCTACAAAGACTGCCAGAAAGGGTAAATTAAAATAAAAGCTAAAGTATGGTCCCATAAAAATGTTTAAAGCGGCGATCTGCAGGGGGAAAGCGCTTTGAGAAAGAAGATGGCGGATTTCAAAAGAGGGTGATTTGGTTTAACAGAGGGACATTTGGGAAAAAAATTTAAAGAAAAAAAAGAAAAGAAGAGATTGGTGAGGAGCATTGCGTCGAACTCAAATTGATGAGATTTTGGTAAGGAACATTGCGTCGGAATCAAATTGTCAGGAAATTTAGACCCGAAACAATGCAAAGGCAGAGATATTGATGCGGAGGGTAATGTTGGAAAAATCCAGAAGGGAAAATACATGCTTGATCAGGATAATGCAGGGAAAGAAACAGGAAAGAATAAAAGTAGAGCAATGCTTGTTAAAATGAATGAAATGAAAGAAAACTTGTGAAGAAGGGAAGTGTATGAGGAGGGTTTATTTAACCAGAAAGGTATAGGTTAAAGAGATAAAAATGCAGAATCATCAGGAAGGAAATAAGTTAAAGAAATTTTTTGCATGTCATTTGATGATGAGTTAAGGTATTAAATTTAAAAATTAAGAATAGAAAGGTAGGAAATGAGAGGGTTAAGAAGGATGAAATGATTAATGGGGATGAATGATAGAAGAAATATTGATCTCTTCTTTTTCTTTTTTTGTTCTTTTTCTTTTTCTTCTTTTCTTTTTGGTTGTTGTTTTGTGTGATGATCTTATGGTAAATGAGATATAAATTTATATCTTATTAGAAGTTAAAATTGGAAGGGGATGTGCTTAAGAGAAGATAAAACTTGGATGAGAACAAAATGTAGGAAAAAGAAAAAGAGGGAAAGGAAAAAAAGACAAAAAATATAGGATTATTGATTTTGAAAATATAAATTTGATGTATTGATTTGTATATGGATAAATGTAAAATGTAAATGTTGAATGAAAGTAATTAATCCTGAAAGTAAAAAGATGAAAAGTAAGAAGCTTAAGTTGTTAAAAATGAAGAGATTGATACCTGGTTTGAAACAGATATGGGAAATCTATGTAGGTAAACTAATTGAATAAGCAAAAAATATGCTCTTCCTGCAAAAATGTATCTAAAATTAAAAATAAAATTGAGAAAAGGTATAAAATTGTAAAGAAGCAGGAAAAGAAGATGATATTGAGGGAAAGAATTTAGAATGAATGAAGGTACAGAGGTGATGAGAGGGAAATAGAGAGAGAGAAGACTGGTTGCCAATAAGAAAAATAAAAGAAAGTAGGATAAGGCAAGGAAGAAGAAGGGTGAAAAAGTAGGAAGAAGGAATGAGGAAGTTGAAAAAAGGGGAAAGAAGAGGAAGGGGGAGGAAGAAAGAGGAGAGTTGGAAGAAGAAAGGAGAGAAGGGAGAGAAGGAAGGTATTGGAAAGGAAGGACAGGAAGAAGAAGGAAGAATGGGGAAAAGGGGATGACATCAGATTGGCAAAAAAAAAAGAAATAGGGATGTATAAATGTTATTTGAAATGTGTAAACTATATTACAGAAGATGTGAGATTGTATAAGCTATTATTATGATTTATATGGAAATAATTTTTTGATTGGTCTTTTCCCCCTGACTATATCTCTTCGGTTTCTGTCGCGAGTATGCTGGAATGTTGGAATATTTATATATATATAAAAAAATATTCTTGCTTCCACCATATCTATTCATTACTTCACACATTGGCTTTTGATTTTTAAACTACTCACTTTTCTCTGAGATCTTATCAGTTTCATTCAGTCATGAATTTCTTGATTTTCTTCTTTCTCCCAATCTATTCATTTTTCTTTCATACATTTGATTTGCCATCAAATTCCCATTGTATGACAAAACCACCTCAGTAAATTTCTTTCATATGTTTTTCTTAATTTTTATTCAGTATTGGCCTTTTTGAAATCTAATACATGCTTCATATTATTTTAAAAAGAACATAAGAGGAGCCATATCTTACTTAACATACACCTTCACATTAAGAAGACTGGCCTTCAAATTTGGAATTTCATTTTAAAATTAGTGGAGTATGAGCCCAACTTCATTTTAGCATATCTACCAACTCTTGGCTTGCTTTAGTTATATATCCTTATATTGTTTCTGAAGCAGGGGAAAACTCTTAGGTTAGCTGAGAACTCTGACAGATTTCAAGGGAACCATTTGGGAGTGGTCTGAGGTATAGCAAAAAGAAATACCAAAATATTTCTTAAATATGATGGCTCATAAAGGGGATTTTGGACCAAGCATTTAGGAAAGCAGCACTGATGCAGTCCTGTAGGAAGCAATTGTAACCAGAATGAAAGCAATTTTCTTTCTCACAACATGTTTTTCAGCAACCTCATTTAATGAGAAAAATAAGCTTTTCAGCTCTTGATTAAACTAACACCAAAATTGTTGCTAATTTACATAAACTGCAGAGATCTATAGGTAGATGTTAGTTTTAGCTTCATATCCTAACCCGCCTTTTAATTCTCCTAGGAAAATTATCATGGCCAAAGTTAATACGGAAGATTAGATTTCTCTCAACACGGCATTGTTTCCCTCTTCCCATCTTATTTCTTTTAAGCTAAGCACATTTGGCCATTGCTTTTATTTCTGATTACAATGCCACACTAGAGAGATTAATAATTTAAAAATCCTTTGCCTAGCTTTGTTACATGCACAAGAGTGACAATGTGGCTGAATTAAATGGTCAGACACAACCCTGAAACGCTTCCTTTTTCCACATCCAAAGGGATTCTTTTGTCAAAGAGAAGGGTCAAGAGGTTGCAGAGAAAGCTATATTTGCCCCGCCTTTCATATTGAAAGGTAGGGAAATATGTAAGACCTTCACATTTTGCTTGCTTCTTTTCTAATCTCTAGCAAAGCTGCAATGAAAAAGGCTAAACTGCATGGTAATAACAGTGACAGCCTTGTAAATGTTATGTCAAATCCAATTTTCAACTCATTTTTCAAGTATTTTTAATTAGATATTGTTTCAATCTATCTTGCATTAATATAATTTTTCATAGACATTTTTCAGTTTCTGATCTATTGAATGGTACCTCCCCCTCCCTGCTGGAGCTTGATGCTTTGAATAATTTAAAATAAGATTTTTTTTATTTATAGCCATTTTTAGCAGACTGTCCTCATGTAGGCCAACAGACCCTGTAAAACTGACACAGGAAAACAGAATTGCCTGATTTTGCTGATGTCAGGGAAGCTCATAATTTAGCTTCTCTTACCTCTTAAAAAAGGGGAAAGACAGACCCTGCCACACGAAAAGCAGGAATTATGTAATAATGCCAGTAATTGCACACCATCATTTTCCTTCAGTTAGAACTAGAGCAGTCATTCAAGTCAAGGATTCCTAGCCAACAGATCATACCAATTTAAAACAATTATTAACCTTTAAAAATAGCTTCATCCCCCATTCTACATATAACTGTCGATATAATATCCCATGCCACCTTAAAAATGTCTATGGAGATTCCCAGTCATCCAGGCCATGGTTGTCCCAAAGGTGCTATTTCAAAAGGCAACTGAACTTCGTTTTGCCTTGAAGATGTTTCACTTCTCATTCAAGAA
>JANHFO010002158.1:397875-408380 GCA_032468095.1 Pareas carinatus
CAATATCTGTCAGCAAATAAGCCAAGGGAGATTCAGGAGGAATACAAAACAATGCTAAACCATCCAATTACAGACTTTGAAATTATACAAGCACTCAAAAAACAAAAGTCAGAAAAAACACAAGCAAAATGAAATCTGAAGCACATAAAATTTATATTTTTATTCAGAGAATTTGCTTCTTAGCCAAGCCAAGCAATCAGATTTAGTCTATTTTGTTCCAAAAGTACAGAATAATGAAAAGTGTCTCATCTAAAGTTCACAATCCTCTTTTTAGTTTTCTTTGGTTCCTATCTTCCCATTTTTTATGTCATCTTTGCACATAGTCCACAGTATGAAGGAAGCAAAAGAATCAAAGCTTTGGATTTAAAAAAAGATGTTTGTAAGTCTCTTCTGTTCAGACAGCAATTATAGAGAAGGAAATATATCTATTTCTTTGATAGAGCAGCTTGCAGTTTGCCTGTTGCTTTCCTTATTGATTAAATTGTCAGTCTAAAAAAATACTGAATTGATCTTTTCTATTATATTCTGCAACATATGTATTGTTGCAATGAAAAACCACAAATTAGGAGAAGTTTCTCTGCCTGGTAGAAATGAATGTGAACTATTCTTAATTGTATTAATAATAAATTAATAAATGAGCAATTTGCCTATTACATTAGATTATTCTGTCATAAATGTACCAGGATGAAAAAACCATAAACTTTTAATGCTGATCTTTATTAGAATTATAACTTGGTAATTCAGTCTGGACCAGATTTTCTTCCAGCACCCAGCTTTTTTGGCTATATAGTATCACTGGAAAGATCCATCGCTTTATTTATTTGATATCTGCTATTACAGAAATAAACATATTTGGGGCATAAATTTGTTATTATTTCCTTACTTCAACATAATGTCTGCCTTATTTATTCCTAAGTCTTACAACACCAAACCATCACTTCAATTTTTTCTCTGTGGTTAAACTTGATTTCACCAAGCGTACTACTTAGCATTATCTCTACCTTTTTAAATATTTAATCTAGATTTTTTACTTTCCAATTTCAAATTCATGCTGAGTCCTTCCAAGTCTTATTTTTAACTAACCAACTAACATTATCTGCATGGTCAAATTGCTAGCATTTCAATCATCAATTTTGCTTCCAGCTTCATTTTTTATTTATTTATTTTATTTTTATACCGCCCTTCTCCCCAAAGGGACCCAGGGCGGTGTACAGCCATAAAAACACATGAAATAACATCTCTTCCAAACATCTCTTCCAATCATCTCTTCCAGTCTTGATATTCTTACATTTGCTATATAAGTTGAAATAGTTCTTTCTGTTCACTGTTATGAAAAAAAACAAACACTAAATTGGTTGGGTGTTGGTGAATTCGGTGGTGAATACATCTCTGTGGGAGTGGGTGCTTCTGGTATCATGAAGAAACAAGTCCTAACTGCTATGGAAAATTTTTGTCCTGTTTCCCTTGTGGAGAAGGTGATTGACTTACAGTTCTAGAGAGCCCTGAAAGAGGTGCTGCTGTTAATGTGGTTTTCACCAACATATTAATGGAGTTAATTCTTTTTACCAAGGGTAAAAAGGCTGCTGGTTGAAGAAATAGGATAGGAACAGAATTGAGCCATTTAAACATTGCTGTCCCCCCCCCCCGCAAAAAAAATCACATCAATAGCCAAATCAACTCAAATTTTTCATTCGAGGTACAAATTGTCAGTCTCAAGTTAACCTACTTCAGAAATATTATGCAAAGGCCTAATTCTCTGGTGAAGGTTCTAATACTGGGAAAGGTGGAAGGAAAGAGAGGAGGGTGACTAATAGTAAGAGGGATGGGCAGATGTTACAGTGGTGATGAGTGCACCACTGGAAGACTTGAAAGACCAGGTAAAGATCATCATAGAAAAGAACTATCTATTCAATGGAGAATGATTTGATGACATATAATCAATCAAAATGCATTAATATTTGTTGCAGTTATGTTTTAATCTTTTTATACTGCCCAGAGTCATTGTGAGATGGGCAACCATATTAACCAAATAAGTAAACAAGCAAATAAATAAACAAATATTTTACGGTAAAGAACGTTGCACTTCATCCAAGGTTATTAAAATTAATGGCAAGATCACCACCAATTAAAATACTGTGAAGTGATAGAGTGAGGTCTTACTTTTAAAAATCGATAAGCCTCATTTGATAATGCATGAAATTTATTGACAAAAGCTTGCAACTGCTAAGGTAAAGAATTTCAGCATTAGCTCAAATATATTTATTTTTTTCTGAGAGTTCTGTTAAAGAGAGTAATAGAACTAAAATATGGATCCAGTAAGCAGAAATCTAGGTGTTCCTTCTTCCTGATGCACAGCGATGTCAAAAGGAATGATTCTACCAAGTTATGTCACATTGATTGGCTTCACAAAACAGCTTAACTGTAATATAATTGGTCTGAGGCTTGCTCGATCTGTTTTGTGAACTAATTTATTATGTTTTGCAACCCATGGTTTATAACTTAGCATACGTGAATCAAGACAATAAAACATGGTTTAACAAACTGTGGCTTAGCCAAATACAGCCCCCAATTTCAATTTAAAGGAAATTTCATATATATATGCTGATGGGATAGATATGTGTGTGGAAGTTGACAGTGTTTGTCGATTTTCTCAAGCTAATTTGCTACTCTGCTATGAATGTTAAAAAGTTACCTTTTAAAAACTAATAAGCAAATACTTTTCAAAATGTCACTAGTTATAAATCACTAGAAAGAATGGACTTCAATTAACAAAAAACCCTTAATTGATAGCATTGTTTCTTTTCAGAGCACTATATTTAATATAACCAGGGTGGAATAAAGATAACCAAAGCAAGAAAGGTTATAGAAGCATGCTATACAATTGATATTTTAACATTTTTTAAAAGATGAGAAAGAACCCAACTCCTTTATTCCTGAACATTCTCTAGAAAATGGAGGTACATTTCAGTTTATTCTCATCATCTCCACTAGGAACGTTTCAAAAGACTTTTCTTTGAAAAATAAATACTAAATTGCGTATTTTCTAATTTGATTTGCCCGACCTTTTTCCTTGTTAGTATGAAGGGTATGAAATGTTTAAGACAGTCATCCTTTTCCTCCTGATCAGTATAATAAGCAGCTTAAACTCCCTCACTAATTTATGACTGTGAGAAAAATCAATACAATATGCACAATAATTACTGAATGTTAAAATTCTGCAATTATTGATCATATGCAGGAATGAATAGCAACAGCAGAGGGCAGCACTTGGTTGTCATTGAACAAAGTCTGCACTTTCTTACAAAAAGGCAAAGATTCTTTAATGGTAGCTTCATAGGGACCCCAAACATTCATTTTGAGAGCCAGCATGAAAACCCAAACTCTTCTATAGACAATTTATGATGTACTCATATTGCAGTTTCTAATTACAATTATCACATAAGATCATCTCATAGCCTGATTTAAATTTAAATTTATTAAAAAAAAACACTCAACCACTCCATTTTTGATCTTTTTCTTACCAAGCCTTGAGTAGTTTTACCTGCTGTAGCACATCCTGAATATCTTCTCTTTAGGCAAGTATTTGTATTATCAAGATGTTCCATTTCCTGCATGCTGTAACTTGATTCGTGTGTTTTAGAAAGCTATGGTTTGCTTAACTATGGTGTACTGGCAAAGATATAATGAGCAGTGTTCATATACAGATATTTCTTGACTTGTGACCATTTGTTTAGTGACCATTAGAAATTACAATGGCACTGAAAAAAGTGACATAGGACCATTTTTTCACGCTTACAACCACTGCAGTATCCCCATGGTCACATGCTCAAAATTCAGACACCTGGCAACTAGTTCATATTTATGATGGTTGCCGTGTTCTGTCGTCATGTGATCGCCTTTTGTGACCTTCTGTCAAGCAAACTCAACGGGGAAAGTTAAATTCATTTATCAACCACGTTACTAATTTAATAACTGCAATGATTCACTTAAAAACTGTGACAAGAGTGAATGTAAAATGGGGCAAAATGCATTTAACAGCCATCTTGTTTAACAATGAAAAATTTGGGCTTAATTGCGATTGTAAATGAAGAACTACTTGCATACTAGTAAGTCACAAAACATACTATCCCAAATCAAACATTCAATACCATCATTCCAGATAGTAGTGACTGACCACACCTGCAGATGGATTATAACCATCCTAACAGACAGAAAGCAGCAAGTGAAGTTAGACAAAATAACATTAGATACCTGTACAATCAGCATAGGAGGTCCTCAGGTCTGTGTGATCTCTTCAATTCTTTTCTCCCTATATACCAACAACTGCATCTCAAAAGAACTCTCTGTCAAAATACTAAAATTTGCATATGATACAACAGTGATTGGCCTCATTTGAGACAACGATGAAACTGCCTACAGATTGGAAATTGAACAACTAGCCTTATGGTGCCGCCAAAACAATCTTGAACTGAACTCACTCAAGATGAGTGATTGTCAATTTTTGGAGAAACCCTTCTATCCTATCACCTCCCACAATATTAAACAATACAGTATCAATAATAGCGACCTTCAAATTTCTAGGTTCCATAATATCCCAAGATCTAAAATGGTCAGCTAACATTAAAAATGTCATAAAAATGCACAACAAAGAATATTCTTTCTAAGACAACACAGAAAGCTTAGGCTGCCCAAGGAACTGCTGACACAATTATACCAAGGAATCATTGAATCTGTTATTTACATTTCAATTACTGTCTGGTTTGGAACTGCGACCAAACACAAGACTTCAAAGGATAATTAGAACCGCAGAAAAAATAATTGCTACAAATCTTTCCTCCATTGAAGAACTGTAAACTGCATGAGCCAGAAAAAGAGCTGTGAAAATAATTATTGACCTCCTCACACTCTGGATACAATCTGTTTCAACTTCTTCCCTCTGGACACCAATATCGGGCATTACAAACCAAAACAACTAGGCACAAGGACGGTTTCTTTCCCCATGCCATCAATTTACTAAACAACTAACTTCCACAACACTGTTAAAATACCTACTAGAAATATATCATTATTATCCTTCTCATTTTTCCTATTACTTATTACCTATTACCTGTTCTCTTATTTGTGTGACAATTAACTTGTTGCTTGCATCTTAAAATATATAATAGTTGTGTCATTCAGTATCCTAGTTTGACTTGCAGATTATTAGTATTCTATGATTGTTCAAATATAGACTGAAAAAGATAGGAGGGTTGGGGTCAATCTCACATCAGGAGGCAAAATGTTCCAGAGAGTAGGAGCAACAAGAGAGAATGCCCTTCTCCTGGAACCCACCAGCTGGAATAATCAGGGATGGGATCCATAGCATGCCTCCTCTGTCAGCACAATTGGACAGGCTAATCCTAGTGGAGTGAGACGGTATCTCAAGTAACCTGGACCCATGCCAAGGGCTTTAAAGGTGATCATCAACACCTTGAAGCAGATTGGTAATCAATTCAGGTCATGGAACAGTGGTATCACAGGGATCGTTCTTGCCCCCCCCCAAACCTACCCGCACTGCTGCATTTTGCACCAGCCGTAGCTTCCGAATGCTCTTCAAGGGTAGCCCCATGTAGAGTGCACTATAATAGTCCAGCCATGAGATGACTAGGGACTGAACAACTGATTGCAGGGAATCCTTATTGCCTATTATTTGTGAACGTTATTTGTAACCGCCGCCATAGTGCCCCTTTGAAATGTTTAATTAAATCATGCATAGCAGGAAAATAATCTTTTATTTAGAAATAGTTACTAATATTTTGATTTAGTTTTAACATCAGAGATTAACCTATCAATATTCTTTGCACATTTTCACAAGTTGTCTATGGATGTAAATACATGTGAAGGCACAGCACAGCTCATTAAAAATGAAATAGGGATTAGATATTGCTTTTAAAACAAGGTATGTGTTCAAGGTTTGTGTGCTAAAAGCCAAACTACCATGTTTTCCTAAAAATGTCTTATATTTATTTTTGCTCCCAAAGATGAAGGTCTTATTTTTGGGGGATGTCTTACTTTCGGGGAAACACGGTAGATCGCCAACCCCCACCCCCGAATAACACTCGACCCCTCTGTCCCTTACCTCATGGAGAGGTCAGGGCTGGAGAGAGATCGGCTGGCTTGAAAACTCTGGGACTCGGAATTCGCGCACTTTCAGTCAGCTGAGAGGCACTTTGGAAGCACTTCCAGTAGCTGCGCAGGAGAATTCCGAGCCCTGGAGGCAGCCCTGCCACGTGTGCCTCGCTGCCTCTCCTGTATGAAAAAAATTGGGGGGGAGGTCTTAGTTTTGGGGGATGCCTTATATTCCAGCAAGAGGCAAAAATGTAAGTATGTCTTATTTTCGGAGGATGACTTATTTTCAGGGAAACACAGTAGCACAATGGCTGGAATTTCTGGACACTAGGGGTCACATGCATGTGTCATGACATCACTGGAAGTATTACCACCCATCTCAAAATTGAGTGTCTGGGAGGCACCCATAAAGTTATAATCAAAGCAAAACACAGTAGGAAAAATAAGAAAAGTAATTCTAGCCAAGTAATAATGGCCAATTCCAATAATAAAAAACTTGCAATGATGAATTCACCTAACCTCTAGACTCCATGCCTCATGCCCAAGTCTACAAGAACTTCTGAAATGCTATAGGTTCTTGATTTATTCCAAACCACAAAGACAGTTTGTTCAAGTAAAGGGGCTGATAGAAGGATATTATGCAGATATTGTTTTTTTTAAGTCCTTTCTCATTCTGGAAATGGTGAAAGATGTTAATTATTTGGCTAGTACACAAGATCTTCTGGAAACTCAGGTTCTGCTTTTATAGAGAATCCTATATTATCTATTCCTTTAAGTCTGGTCTATTCATAGCCTAAAGTAAAAAGAAACTCAATCGAAAGATAAAACATTAGCTTAGATTTTATAGGATAGCTCCATCTTGGAAAATAGTTCTATGTCAATACAAAAGACAGTAGACTGATGGAGAAAAAATGGTTTTTTAGTCTACAATAACTGATTGTCAATTTCCAGGGCACAACCTCTAACGTGGATATCCACATTTCAGGTTTGAACACAGTGTTAGTCACACATCCTGGAGTGGCAACAATAGCTCTCAATAATTTCATATTCTTTGTGGCACAGATTCTTACCTGTGCTCTGTATCTAGAATAATGTTCTGACTTTCAAAAATTTAAAAGTGATAGGAAATATCTATCTACCTGTGAAAAAAAGAAAAAAAATTGATCACCAGCCTGTTTTGCTTACTATGGAGAATGATAGTTTTCACTGTTCTTCTAAGCCCATTTGGAGTCTGGAATACCATTGGAATATCATCTGCACACAAAAGAATAGGTCTTCTCTGGCTAATCAGCTTTGGAACATGGAAGTCCAGGTTGTTAACAACTGTTGCCATCAAATTTATGTATAGATTAAAGAATGAAGATGCCATGATGCATCCTTAATGAAACTCTTTATGGTTATTCTGTCTGAGGACTTTGGAGGGAACAGGGGAGATATTTCTATCATGTTTATAGTTCTGGATAAAGTGATACAGAACAACTAAATGATGAAGAGTTGATCAACCTTCGCTATAGCTAGGCAGGGAAAACATTGTTCGACTTTCAAGTTTCTGCTATCATAAGCTATATCAATGAGATAGAGTTCTAATATTACTTGTATTTTGTTTCCTGACTTGTTTTACCTTGAAAGATGGACAACATATGCCTAAGTCAGCCTTGATTCCTAACAACTGTCTGGACTAATCCCTGCAATTTTCTTGGCAATATGTTCAGAAATGACTTACCACTGCCTCCTTCCTAGGGCTGAGAAAGACAAAGTTATCCAATATGTTACATTCCAAGCGTTACCATAAATCCTGGTTTAATATTTTGAAAGAATTACTGTATATCTTATGTTTGTACAGGTCTCTCTATGATCTTTGAATTGATAAAATAGTAAGGCATTTGACAAGGCAAAGAAGTGTCTCTGTGCATGCATATGTGTAGGAATACCTGGGAACAACCTACAGAAACAGCTACACACATCTGGAAAACATCCAGCTGCTCCCAGCGGGGCGTTCTCACCTGCTGATGCTCCCTGAGGTCCACTCTCGCCCACTATTGTTCTCTCACTATCACTCTCACCGGCCACTGCTTACGTCACAAGGTAAGGAACCTAAGTCTACACTTAATATAGCATGGATGGGGCAGGGCTGGGTGTATCTTATTGGATGCGCTCAGCCCAAAACCAACTCATCATTGCTGCCAACCAATGAGAGGCCAGGGTGAATGAGCTTGAGCCCCTGCGAACCACCAAACGTTTCTCATGGACCACCAATGGTCCACAGACCACCGGTTTCCGACCACTGCCCTTAGACATAGTAAACAGATCTAGTATGTTTGAGAATTAAACTTACAAATTAGTTTTTCTTAGCAGAGGCTGTCAAGTTCTCAGAATTGCCACAAAATTGTAAAGTTTATTATTTATGTCATGTATTATTTTGCAATTAATTTCTTTATACCTACCTATTTCACAGTGTGTTTAAATTAAAAACTAACATTATGTAAAAAGGTCAATAACACTTTTGAAGTTTGTCCTAAATAAATATATTCTATATTGGTAGCCATTTTTAATGCAGTCAAAATTGATAGCACTTTCATATCTGTAAACTAAAGCAACTGTCATTATTGATCGGGGCAAAATGCTATCAAATACCAGTGATTCATTGTTACTGACTACCATTAGCTAGGAATAGCTTATCATTGTGGCATTTAATAGCATATCTGTATCTTTTGAGTGTTTGGTGTATAACTGTAGATACGTAAGTTTGCCATAGTTTTTTAAATATTAAGAATGATTGAAATAAGGAATATATTTATTTTGCCTATCTAATCCTGAGGAAATTATTACTTTAAATTTGTGGGGATTTATCCAATTCAATGCATTGTTTTAGGTTGGCTCAACATTGTAATCTCCATTCTTCTTCCTCTCTCCAAGTTTCTTTAGTTTTTCACCTGCCTTCTTTATAAAAAAGTAGCTAGTTAAATCTTTCTCTGCATTATTAGAATGCAAATACCATGACAATGAAATTTGACTTGCTTCATATTTTGTATATGTTGATTTTTAGAGTCCATAGTTTTGCTGGCTCATTCTTTGAAATTTAATCCACACAATACAGTCAAAAATAATCTCATAATTTTAAGGCTTAATATCTAATTTTAGATCAGTGCTGCAAAGTTCCAGATGACCATTACGTGATAACAAAAGATACAGAAAACTCCAAAAGGTTGGTGCTATGGATTTTTGCTTGTATTTTTGCAGCCGAGTTCATATTCCTATCCAATTTGTTCATAACAAATAATCTTTTCCATTGGCATGCCTTATGATTAACATTCATTTTTGTAGTAAAAATAAAACAACTGATCCAAAATTTTAATCTTTTTCTATATCTCTCTTCACTATATTTTTTATTTTCACAGAAACCAAAATAGCATGGTTCTCATTACATATCAATTTACAACTCAGAAATCAGTAACTGATCAATGCAACGTCTTTAGCATTTTGCAAGTTATAACACATCCCTCTTTCATCATTCTCTGCACAGTGGTGGATGTTAGGCAAAGCATGTTGCATGCTTTCACAAATAATTTCTATGGAAAACAGTAGTAGTCAGACAGTGATACAAATCCAAGGTCACCTCATTACTAAAATTTGTTCCAGTTGTCATTAGACATATCACACTGTGTCAGTCAACTCGGGGGGGAAAATAAAAGATACGATACATAACACCAGTGATTATAAATGAAAAATATTATCACATTCCAAGAATATTTTCACTGAATGAAGAATAGGTGTACAGTTTAAGAGCCTTATTTATTTGTATCTGCAGCATCTTTGTTGCTGGAATCTTTTGCCAGTTCCACACCATCATCTTAGAAATTTTTCTCCTTTGTAAAGAAAAATATCCCCTCCCCCCAAAAAAAGTGCCTGAGGAAGTAACTTATCAAGATTGTACCTCTTTTTTGGTGCAGGAAAGATCATACTGAATTCTATATGGATAGTGCATAGCTGGAGTTTGTCAAGTCTTAGCTTCAAAACTAATAAAAAGCAACATTTATACCAATTTCCTTTCATGAGTTTTAACCTCAAGAATTGGAGGTTAGTGGACTTCCAGTGGCAACCTGAGCGTCGAAAGTTGCTCCAAGTGGGTGTCCCCTCCACAGGTTCGTAAAAGCCTCCGTTTGGCCATCCAACGCCAATGGGTGGCTTTGAAAAGTCTTTCCTGGGCAAAAGGAATGGGTGAAGAGCTGGCTGGCAGGGTTTGAGCTCCTCCGACCCCCCCAGTGAGTTGCTGTGGGGAGAAGAAGATGAGCTCCTCAGGAAACCAGCCGGAAAAGCTCTGATCTGCAGAACGCTTCTGCTTAGGCAGAACAAGACGTTCGTGACCACCTTTGCAACAAAGAATGAAGCTGGAGGAG
>JANHFO010002159.1:34075-46711 GCA_032468095.1 Pareas carinatus
AGAGAGAGAGAGAGAGAGAGAGAAAGAAAGAAAGAAAGAAAGAAAGAAAGAAAGAAAGAAAGAAAGAAAGAAAGAAATTTCCTAAAGTATGGGATGCTGTGTGTGTGGGGGTGTTACTGAATAGTCGATCTACCTTTGCTGCTGCTGAGGCCATGAGGAGAAGTAAGGAAAACAAACCAGATATTTAGTACTTTGAGCAGCAGATGAAAATTTAGAAGAATGAAGTCTTGGTTTCTTTTGTAGTTTTACTATTATTCTACTGCAGTGAGTGGGCTTATTTTCTGTTTTAATTAATTATTTTTAATAGGGTGGAACAAACGCTTATACCACCTTATTTTTGTGAAACAAAACAGCTTAGCTTTTAGTCTTTTGCTTCCAACTAATGATTTAGAATCACTCAAAACTATTTGTTCTTTTCTTGAGGAGGGATAGAGTGGGCAATTCAGGAGCAGTTTTAGAATTTAATGATGCGTTTGCAAAATGTGGTAAAATTAATATGTATTTATTTATCAGATTTAATACCTGCCAGTTTGCACACAAAGATGCCCCATTTTCCTCAATCAGAAACTAATGGATTTTTTTATTATCTATTCCTTTCTAATAAAAAATCCTATTGCATCTTATATCAATTGATTAATCATTGTAAATTAAAGCTCTGATCATCTCAAGTACAAATGATATTTTAAAGTTATTTTTTTTAGAATTAATTTACAAGGGAATTTAGTTTAACTTAAACAATCCATTTAAATCTTATTACTCCTTTTTTCAATCCTTTTAAAAAAAGAATTAGGTAGTTAAAAGTACATTATAAATACTTTGGCATTGTTCCCTGCCTGAATAGTATGCCAGCTGTAACACATTGCTAGAACAAATGAAAAGGCATTTTGAAAGAGCATGACCATACATAACTGTAATGTGGTTGCTCTTAAAGAAACCTTTCCTTTCCTTTCCTTTTCTCTCATAAAATACAAATTAGCTTCCATTAAGATTAACATATGGAGTTTGAGATATTTTGTACCAGTCATTACAACCAAGAGAATATCCAGGGCGTGGTCCATTGGAGAAATGTAGAAAAGTGAATCTTTCAAAAAAACTCATGATTTCCCTCCAAAGGAATTCATGAAGGAGATTTTCCTGGTCGAACTATTAAAAAGTTCAGTTTCCTTTGAAGAAAAGGGCCTTGAATACCTTTATAGAAACTGTATACCTGCCTGTTTGGAAAGGCATTATTTTCCCTGTAAAACAGGGGTGTCAGGGGAAATTTCATTGTGGGTCACTACCGCAGCTGCCATGGCCTGGCCTTTCCCCCTCCACTGACTTCCCGAGACTCCCATCAATCCCCTGTGCCCCCCACTGCAGATCCCTGACATGACCCCTGATGATCCCCCCATGGTCACCGGTGGTTCCCTGTGACTGAAGACCCCCTACCCACATTGCCATTGCCACCTCCAGGGAGTGCCTTGCTCACCACCAGATACATGTACACTGGGGCCCATATCAGACCTGCGGGCCGCCAGTTTGACACCTATGCTGTAAAACATTAGTGCTTTAGAATTTAGAAAGTTGGTGCCATCTATAAACATTACTAATGATGCCAAAATGACAAAATATTGTGTTGCAAGTTCTAACTTCCCTTTTACAGAAGAAACAGCGTCTTTTTTTGGTCAGCAATGAGCACCCCGTGCCAATGCTTAGGGATTGTGTGCAGATTGTTGTAGACACACCAAAAAATTTTGAATTTGAATTTTGAATTTATTTAAATTTCTATACCGTCCATCTCCCCCAAGGGACCCAGGATGATGTACAGCCATTTAAAACAAAGAGATATCAAACACAATTTTAAAAGAATAATTAAAATAATATATATAAAGATGGCTAAAATTAAAAAAACCGAGATCTAAAACCAATTTAAACCAAAATTTAAAATATCTAAAACTAGTTTAACATTTAAAACAGGAGAGGTGTGGTTAGGCCAAGCCGGCCTGGATAAAAAGTTTTTGTGGCACGGCAGAAAGCACGGAGGTCAGAAATAACACGTATCTCTGGAGGGAGGTCATTCCAGAGGGAGGGAGCTGCCACAGAGAAGGCTCTCCCTCTGGGGGTCACCAGCCAACATTGTCTGGCTGACGGCACCCTGAGGAGGCCCTCTCTGTGGGACCGAACCGGTCGGTGGGAGGTATTTGCTGGCAGAATGCGAATCTGTAGATAGCTGGGTCCTAAGCCATGGAGCACTTTAAAGGTCATCACAAGCACCCTGAAGCGCACCTGGAAGCCCACTGACAACCAGTGCAGCTCGTGCAGGAGGGGGGTTACATGTACCCTACCACTAACCCTCAACACCCCCCGCACGGCCGCATTTTGTACCAGTTGGAGCTTCCGGACGTGACCCAAGGGGAGCCCCATGTAGAGAGTGTTACAGTAGTCCAGGCGGACCATGACGAGTGCCTGAGTGACCGTCCGCGTGGTGTCTCGATCTAGAAAGGGACGCAACTGGCGGACCAGGCGGACCTGGTAAAAGCCCCCCCTGGTGACGGCTGCCACATGAGCTGCCAAGGACAGCCGTACATCCAGGAGGACACCCAAATTGTGAACCCTTTCCAAAGTTTCGTCCCAATAGCCAGCGATGGAGTAAGCTGGCTATATTGGGACGCCGGCACTCACAGCCACTCAGTTTTGGAGGGATTGAGTCTGAGTCTGTTGCACGGCCTCCAGGCACCGAAACATCACCTCGACTGCATCGTTGGGGTGACCTGGGGTGGAGATGTACAACTGAGTATCATCAGCGTACTGATGGTACTCCACTCCAAAGCCACGGATGATCTCACCCAGCAGCTTCATATAAATGTTGAACAGGAGAGGTGAGAGGACTGACCCCTGAGGCACTCCACAAATGAGTGTTTGTTGTTGAAAGGTGGCGATAGGCCTTTTATCAGTTGGGTTTGGGCTTTATTTTTCCAGGTATCTGTCAAACACAATCTTTCGTCTTTGAATCTAGCTATTTTGAAAGTTGAGTTATGTATCCATATTTATTGAGTTACAGTATTTATTGATGACTCACAAAGGGATAGTTGAGGCAAGGGCCTGTGCTCCGCTTTTAGCAGATTTCCTGATTCATTGCTAATTTACAAAACTGTTCTAGTCATGGCCATGCATTATTTGTGAGCCTTAAGAGATGAGGAGATGTGCCTAAAACTACTTGCATGGGGGAGGGGGAAGAGGATTTAGGGACACTGATTAACAGAAATTAGAAAAATATTCAGCAAGGTAAGACTGATGACAAAAATGGATAGGCAGGCAATCCCACAATGCCGTAGATTGCAATAAATATGTCCTATCAACTGAAAGTGGAAATGATCAGACAATTTTAAGGAAGTACTGTAATATATAATATCATCCTAAGGAATGAAAATCCATTAAACTTATGCAGTAGTAGTATATAGCGATTTATAGTTTATTTTATATAGAAAAACAGGGTCTTATTTGCTGACCTGCAAATTCTTTTTCCCTGTTTCCCATCCCCCCAGTAGTTTTCCTGAGAAATCAGGCATTTGCATACCCACTGCTAGCTTCTTTATATTTTGCACAATCTGGACAGCTAAGTTGAATCTCAAAACTTCAGAACTTTCTGAAGCACCACTTCTGTCAAACAGCTTTGGCAATATTTTAGGAACTAACTCTCCAAAACCAGATCATCTTAAGTGGACCAAGTTGGCCAATGTAGTTTATAAAAAATTATTTTATGCATGCAGAAATTCACTCTAAAATGTTCTGGTTCACATGAGAATTGAAGTATGAGATCTCATAAAGACATTATACCATGAATGCTCTCTTTTTGCTACTCTAAGAATAGGTGGCTTGGAGGGTGAAAGGGTAGCATTTACATTTAAATACACCTATTGGGAACACACAAACAGAAGGCTAAAACCATGGCATCTTCTTTGAAACCTTTGGGAGGGTTTCTCTCCTCCCCCACTCTCTTCTTTACAGCTCCTTTAGTTCTTAACATAACGGCCCTTTGCTTTTTCTCAAGGAAACAAATATAGAAAGCAAAGGGACTTGTGCACTGAAAAGAAACTAAACCATTGAGAACTTTCTACTGTTAGAACTGGCTAATTACTGTAAAGAAATCATTTTAATTTCCATGCGTTTCATGGCAATTTATTCTTTAGCACATGATTAAATCTTATGCACATTTATTTGAGAACTTTTAACCTGTCCTTTCAAAGCATTCTGCTTGTTAATACGATCCTGCTAGGTCTCTGTTAGTAGTACTTTGTGAATTATTTCCAAAGGGCAGCTTTGGTATTATTGCGAACTAGTTTAAAAGCTTTGCACTCCATACCTTTGACATTCTGGCTATTATACTTTCTTTTCTCAATTTATTTTCCTAGACTAGATGAAAGAGTTGGCATTGAAAAGAGGATGGAGAAAGAACAGGCTGAATTTGTACATCCTGTAAACTTTTCCTTGACAATGTTCTGGTCATGTTTTCAGTCCTTGGTTTAAAGTTGTCCATCAAAAGTAATTGCATAGAAAATGGTTGTAGAGGCAACACAGGCATTTGGTTCTAATATGTGAAGAAGTATTATCATATTATTTAACTTATTTCAGTTATTTACAATTCCATTCTGTAGCCATATATTAGAGCAAAAACTGTTTATTCAAACATATGTCTTCTTTTGAAGTGATGCATTTTTTAAGGTAAGTGGTCATTCCTGGAACCCTATGAGTGCTCTTTCATAATACAAAACATGTAGGACCATACTGATGCTTTGGGGAGCCATAATTGCCTTAACCATCACCTAAAATCTATTTACAACATCAGCAAACCAAAAAAAGAAAAAAAATGTATGAACATGCAAGGGTGAGAACGACAGCACTGCAACATCTCTCTCCTCTTGGCCGGAGTCCAGCTTTAAAGCAATATTCTCATATGCCTTCCCATCATTGTTGGAAATTGTGAATAGTTCGAATATAATGATGCAAGTGTTCCACTATCTCAAATACATGTTGCCAAGTACGATGCTGCTTAACTTTCCCAGAGAAAGTGAACAAACATCATCAGCGGATGCCAAGGAATGTCCTATGAGTGGCAAAACACTTGCCACCTGGAGCAAATAGAAACTGAGCACTCTATGGAATGTGATTCCTTTGCCAACATGATCCAGCAGCCTCTTGAACTAGCTCAGTACAAACTCCTAAATGAACCATATGAACTCCCATGGCTATCTCCATTGCCACTTGGCCTTATTTGCTGTTTGCAAATAAAGTAGTGTTTTACCCCAGTCAGAGAGGTTTCTGGCATCCCTTTGAATCCAGACATTCAAACAATGTCCTTTTCAAAATTTGCTATGTAGTTTGTTCAGTCCAACCAACTTATAGTACAATCCTAGGCATGTTTATTCAAAAATCAATCGTGCTTAGAATGTTTTACAAAATATGACACTATCCAAAATATTTAGGATGTTTAAAATGGGTTTTAACACTGAGAGATAAAGAAGAATTAGTATATTTCATAAAGATAAGAATAGATTAAATGTCTTATAAAATAAGATACTATGTAAAATGATTAAAATGTGTCAAAGTGATTTGATGTTGAAAGATAAAGAAGAATTAGCATATGTTATATTAGATGTGATAAACTGTTTTTGGATTAGTGATTAATTTAGGTTAAAATTGTTTTTGAGCTTGAAATAAAATTAGTATATTTTACAATATGGAATTGTTTTTAATAGATGACAAGAGATAAATGAATAGGTTTAAAATAAATACTGATGAAATTTATATAAAAATGTATACACAGTTGGTTAATGTTGATCGAAACATTTATTGTACTGTTTTTTCTATCTATCTATCTATCTATCTATCTATCTATCTATCTATCTATCTATCTATCTATCTATCTATCTATCTATCTATATTTTTCTGGTTTTTTTAAAAGACTGAATTAATAACAACAACAACAACAACATCACAAACATCTGCCAGACTATCCCACCTCCTTTACATGGACAATCTGAAGCTGTATGGAAATAGAATCACTGCTCATCATTGTCCGTATATATAGCCAAGATATTGCAATGGAGTTTGGATTGGACAAATATGCTACACTCACTATCAAACAAGGAAAAACAGTGAAAACTGAAAGAATGAAGATGCTCCATAAAAATAACATTAAAAGTCTGGATGAGGATGATTACTACAAATACCTGGGTATCCTTCAAGCAGACACATCAAGCACGCTGAATTCAAGAAAAAGATTACAGGTGAATGCATCAAGAGAGTGAAGAAGAATATGGAGTTATTATGCTGTTGTTTTTTAGTTTATGTTTAGCTGATTGTTTTTCTTTTTTTATATTTATGTAGCGTGATTGAATTCTTAACCTATAAACAACTGACTTTTTCATACTGAAAAAAAATCAATTGTGCTGTGTTCAATGGCACTCAATTGCATGAAAATATATATGAGCTTTCATTTGAAAAGTAGGTAAATCGATGAAAGTAAAATGGAACTTCCATTATTATATCTGAGTGGGTAATCGGTAACTCAGAGATACTGATAAGTTGAGTCTGTAATAAAAATTGCGTAGTTATAATTCTTGAGAGTTGATGATAATAAGAGACAAGACCTTCTTGGCTATTGTTCCAGTTTGAACAGTCTGATTTACAAAATGCAGATGATTTTCCATTTCTAACTGTCTTCTTAGTAAAAACATGTTTACCATCAGACTTTTACTATTCTGCTTTAAAGAAAGTTTGTTTTATATGAAATTTGTGTTTTTATTGAGTCTCAAAATATTTTCTTCTTTTTCATGATTTTAAAAAATTGTATCCTACCTTGTATAGTGCCCAGGTGCTAAAGATTAGAGAGAAATTTATTTAAAAAATTGCAAAATAAATAAATCCAATTCCTCTCTGTTTACTTTTTATATATTTGAAATGGGAATAGGCCTTTTAGTTAACAATAACAAAAAGAAATCCCCCAAATGTTTTCATGGGAAATGGGAAATCCAACAATGCTCAAGTATATAGCTTTGGTCTCCTTGAGTTATCACCCACAATCACCTTGTCATTGTGATCATGATTTCCCAATACGTTAAAATAAGTCTAGATTTATTTGAATTCTGGTGGATGTCACATTGTATAGACTGTCCTTTGTCATACTTTTTATATGGTGTGAAATGGAATTTAAAGATAACATGGGTGTGCAGAAATGTGTAATGGCATGTGGGCATGGCCTTTGGATAAAGGAAGAAGAGTCACATCTGTCAAATAAGAGGCAGTCAAGTTCACAGGAGCAATAGGGGCATGGCAAATGTCTCAGAAGGGATCCTCTCTAGTTTCCTGGCCTCTAAAGGTGAAGGGGGGGACAGATGTTCTTTTAGACTTGCAAGATTAATTTCAGTCCTGCAAGGCAGTCCAGACAAGAAGCATACCTGGAATTACTAGCTCTAACTTTATTGCAAATTGCATCATTGCATTAACAGAATCTTGCAAAATCTGAAAGTACATCTCTTCCCGTTTAGCTTTATAGCCCAAGAAACAAGGGAGACTCCCTTTTGATGTATCTGTCAGACCTTCATTCCTTCTGCAGACTTTGCTGCCATTCATCTGTTTATCATCTAGCCTGGATCTCTTTTTCTTGTCTCCCAAGGTCATTCTCATATACCACTACAAGGAGACAGTCGCTGCACAGTTCTTTTGGAAATAGCTCCATCTTGTGGGACTGAGGATCTGTGGCTTCTCTGTCACAGAGTCCACCCTATGAAACTGCCTCCCTGCAGAGATTTGGAGGATTCCAACTCCCCCGGCCTTCCAGAAGGTTGTTAAGACTTGACTTTTTTCTCAGGCATTAGTAAAAAAGTAGGAGAGTTCAATAAATGCATGTTTGTCTTGTGAAATTGTTATGTAGTGCCTTTTAAAATATTTTCTGTACTGGATTTTTTAATTTTGTAAATTTTGGTCATGAAGTTTTAAATTTGTTTTTGAAATTGTTTGTCACCTAGGTTATGAACTTAAGATGGACATCCCTATCAATGGTAAGAATATTAAAACATCACTAACCAACTTGCCTCCAGAAGTTGTGAATGCTTCAACACTGAAAGTTTTTAAGAAGATATTTAGACAAACATCTGTCTGAAACTGTATAGGGTTTCCTGCCCGAGCTGGGAGTTGAACTAGGAGACCTCTGAAGTCCCTTCCAGCTTTGTTATTCTATTCTATTCTGCTCTGCTCTGCTCTTTATATGCTGTATGATCTTCCTAACAAAACTGAGG
Organism: Pareas carinatus; assembly: GCA_032468095.1. Lineage (NCBI taxonomy): Eukaryota > Metazoa > Chordata > Lepidosauria > Squamata > Pareidae > Pareas > Pareas carinatus. The sequence goes on from JANHFO010002159.1 coordinate 42,352, forward strand.
TTATGAGAAACCAGTTTTATCAGAAGTATATTATACATAGTTTTGATTGTCTGATTGCTTTTTAACCTAAATATATTTCTCCCTTTCTCTAGAACTATTTATGAAGCAATTAAAATGCACACACATATAAACATATGACCTAAATGGATACCTTTAAAGTTCTGAATGGATTAGATTATACTTAAATTTGGCTCATAGAAAACAAAGAATATGTGTAACTCCCCCATTACGGGGACAACAGTTAAAGAGGAAGAGACGCTCTTCAGAAGCAGAACTAAAAGAAGTTTCATCTGAGAATCTCACTCTGCAACAGAGAATAAAGAAATGGGATTCCATTTAAATGCTATTGTCATAGGCCAGATTGGTACGGCAAAAAAAAATGAATTGCTATAGAAAATGTACTAGAAGGCTTTGCTTAACATGTTGAAGTGGAGCCTTTAACCTTGGGTTACTTGTTCCCAACTGAGAATTCTAGTTTTCCTTTAGCCTATCAGTCCTATTGCAACTCCTGGCCAGCAGTACATAAAATTGGCAGTCTCCCATGTCTGAGAAATGTGACACAGATTATACACTTGATTAACTGACCACCATCTCCACCCTAACACTTGACAGTTTTGTAACACCTCAAGTTATCTGAGAATCATTTGCTAACACACACACAAACACACACACAAACTCAGTTTTAAAAACTGATGTGAATTTGATGGCCTATGTACATTTGTACTTATGTATGCCAGCTTGAAAGCTTCATTCACATATCTAGTCCCTCTTCATTTTAGTGTTATAGCAATTTATGTGTACTGAAACAAGACCAATATTTTAAAGCCCTACATGACTTGGGACCAGGTTAATTGCGAGACCGCCTTCTACCGCATGTCTCATAGCGGCCGGTAAGATCCCACAGAGTTGGTCTCCTCCGGGTCCTGTCAGCTAAACAATGTCGGCTGGCGGGCCTGCGGGGGAGGTCCTTTTCTGTGGCTGCCCTACTCTCTGGAACCAGTTACCGCCAGAGATCCGGACTATCCCCTCCCTAATGGCCTTCTGAAAGGCCTTGAAAACCTGGCTTTTCCGGCAGGCTTGGGGTCGTTGATCTTGCCCGGTGATCTGAATGAATGGTGTGTGAGTGTATTTTAAAGTTTTTAAAATGTTTTTAAATATTTGTAATGTTAATATGCTGTGAGCCGCCCCGAGTCCTTGGAGAGGGGCAGCATACAAATTAGATTAATAAATAAATAAATGATAAATAAATTTGCATTTAAAATGTCTGACCATGTTTGTAAGATGCAAATTCCTACTTGTTTATTCATGTAAATATTTATGGGACTCTCTCATATCTAGATGGTAAAGGTAGATGAGGATCACTGAGGCAGATAGATTTGTGGATTCAGTGCTTTGTTAATCAATATATTATTTTTGATTAATTATCAAATACTCTGCTTTATTTCACCTCATTTCAGAGAATAACATCAATTGCAATTGTACAATTTAAAGTTGTACAAATTACTTATTACAGACTTAGACTAGGCATTTCATTCTGAACTTACTTCAAGAGTAGTCAATGTTTAAAATCGGGTTCTTGTCAACCAAGGGTTGCATTGAATATGATGATATCATTGAAAGGGTGGAACAGAGATTCTGGGAATGTTTTTTCTTTTTAAAACCCTTCTTCCCATCTCTAAGCTTACTAAACCTATCCAAGTCTTAACATCTGAGTTTTAGATTGGTGGGAAATTACATAAGATTGTTTAGTGGTTGGCCAGTCAAATTCAGCAGTATGATTTTTCCAAGATCACACAGGCACATACAAAAAGGATTGGTTTCCTCCCCTTACCCCACCCCTCTACTGTTATAAGTCTGTGAGAAGGATAATGCATTTCTGGGCAGCTCAGCAGGGCTGGAGCTTAATTTATGAGCCTTGGTCTATCCAAATAATTTGAGTCCGAATTGTAAAATGCTTGGTATGACTGAGTTGACATAGATATATATTTCTGATCTTCAGCCTCATTTCTGAAACTTGGCAGCATCACCATTTACGTTGAGAGGAAAGGAAATGGATTAATCTGAGCCACCGTTGGAATTGGAGGAGTGAAGTCCTCTTTGTCTCATCTACCCATTTGAGATTCCATATCTGGTTATAACATAAGAATTTTTTTTAAATCGAAGGGATATATATTGTACTACAGTATAGCTTTTATGTGCGTCTGTATTATTATTTGATTGGGAGTCTTCCAATCAAATTATAATATGGGTGACTGGATATATATGGATTATAAAATGTGTGGCTATACAAATGTTTTAAATCAATCAATCAATATTATTATCATTGTTCGTAGCGGCAGCAGTAGTAGCAGCATCTGCAGCAATAGAATTTCTAGTATTTCAATAGATTCACATGGTAAATTTACCTAAAAAATGAACAAGTTACCTAATATTGTGGTTGAACCAGATGGCTCAACTGAAAAGACTCTGCCTGAAAAATCTATCTTTTATCTATCAGTGCAGGAGAACTAAGAATATTAAAATTCTGGGAAGGCGAGTAGAAGTCAGTGGTGACTGATAGAAAGCAACATTTTGGGCTGCTTCCCCATGCATAAGAACAAAATCCGTGCATATCGATTTTGAACACATAGAAGATTAACAGCTTCACGCCTGACCATTGCAGTTGTTTTACTTGCAGAGAGGAATATATTAAAATAGAAAAGCACATTTTTCTTCTTTTTCTTTTAAAGGTGTTAGGTTTCTTTGAGCTCAAGAACCTCTAATGAACCTTCCAGTCACTCGAGTATTTATGTGTTCAATTATACTTCAGACAGTTTGAAAGAATATTAAAAAGAAAGTTTAATTGCAATGGCCAATAAATGAAACCTGGGTGACCAGGATTTTCTCTATTGGCAATAGTTAGAGGGAAAAGGCCCACCGAAATAAAATTGCTCTGAGCTTTTATATGATGAGAAAAAACAAACAATTATCAAAACTTCTTTTGATCATCCTCAGATAATCCTCCCACATTCCTTTTCACTCCTCTTTTCTAATACCTTCAAGACTTATCTTTTATTTCCAAAAGTAAGGCTTTTTTTTGCTGTTACAAGCATTTTAAAGAGAACAGTGCTTTGTTAGTACTGAGAAGGACAGATAAGCTAGTGCTGAGAAGCACACTGGCTAATGTGTATTGCTGCCAAAGAAGCAATTAACATGACCTCTCGCATCAAAAAACCCCATTATTTCTGTTTTAAGAGCATGTACAGAGTTCAAAGTCTTAATTACTTAAAATAAAATTATTTATCTCTAAAGCATGTGCAGAGCTACATGATCACTTTAGGTGTTCGCTAGTCTTAACTTCAAAGCACCGAGTCTGCAGGTTTTTGCTTATATGTTAGTTCCTTACAAAGTCCTCCTCACCCTCACTTCCTCCCACCTCTGAAATGGTTCATTGCAGGCCAGCATCACCTTCTGATGCCTGGATGGACCAAATATCATCCTTCCCCCCAAATATTGTTTTAATGATGTGTTCTTTACATAGTCAAATTTTTTGCTGAATTCCAAAACCTTTTGGAATTCAGATTAAGGGAAGACATCACAGATAAATAAAATGGATGCCAGCATTGCTTGGTAGCATCAGCTTCATAATTCAGACTGTTCACTAATATTCCTTGTCCAGCTATCGTCCACAGAGTTGTTTCCTTATGCCCTGAGCCACTGGATAGACAGCCTTCTCTTTATCACTGTGATAAACATGATGTTCCTCTCACACAAAGTTCCTGTCATGAATGACCTTTCATCTTGAACCATCATGACCTTTTTTATTAATACTACATTAAGAGCTTGCAGAAGCCAGGGTGGAGTTGAGGGGTGTTTGTGTGTGTGTGTGTTAGTGACAGAAAAGCATGATACAGCTCTTGTTTTTAATCCAGATAATTAAAATCTGCATGTGTGGAGTGTAACTAAGAATGCAGCCTTCGCCCACCACTTTCCCACAGGCCAGGAATAAAGGTCTTCAGTGTAGCAGAAGCTAACCAGCCTTTGAAAAACAGAACAGAGTGCACAATTCATCCCGGGATCCCATATCAATTCGGGGGAGTTGTTCCTCCCCCTCCCAGCTGCCCCCAGAATCTCTGTCCACATCGCTGGTAAGCCATTCTAATAGCAGAACCCCTGGGCTCTTCAAGCCTAGCTTGGTCAGAATTAATAAAGACAAAGATATGTTTATTCCCATTGATCAGGCTTCAAGCAGAATCCTGCTCTAGTAAGTCTTTCAGACTGGATTTGTTTTGTTGTAAATTTATTTATTTAGCAAACATTTAAATCACAGTCTTCAGGCTTGATGACTTTACTGATTAACATCCTCTCCCCTCCCCCTCTT
>JANHFO010002159.1:48721-60614 GCA_032468095.1 Pareas carinatus
GTCACAGTTTCCTGACAAAATTGAACAGTTGCAAGTTTGAATTGAAAACACAGCCCCCCAAAAGCCTCTTTTCATAGTTCCCATGAACAAAGCATCTACGTTTGAACATTTCTGAGCGATGACCACAAAATTGCTCAAACAGCTGTGCTCTCAACTATGCCGGGTATATCTCTTTCACATGCATTTGCACAATTCTATGCATCACATACAGCAATGTCCCTGAGAACTGAAGACCCACTAAGTCAACTTGCAATTAGCAAGTATATATGCACACACACACACGCACAATGCTTCCAGTGTTATATTATACTTACATAGCAATATAACCATAATATGAATGTGGAAATAATCAATATAATAGCTTTTTTAGACAGTGCAGAAATATGCTAACAGATTTACTCATACAAAAATTATGGGAAGATTACCAACTGGTTGGATTGGTTATGGATGATAGGAGTTATAATCCAATACTTCTTGACAATATACAATATGCATATAGTATATTTAGTCTGAAAACTGTTTGATTAAAACCAAATTGAAAGAGTAATATATATATCTAAAATATGCTATGAAGATGCAGTCTTTATTGCAGGTAGTCTTTGACAACAATAGTGCTGAAAAAAATGTGATTTATGACCAATCCTTACATTTATGGCCGTCACAGCATCCCTTGCTCAGGTGATCAAAACTTAGCTACCAGCATGTATTTATGATAGTTACAGCATTCCCAAATGGTTTCTGACAAGCAATCTCAATGAGGGAATCTGGGTTTGCTTGATCATGTCAAAAAAGGTCAACTGGATGCAAGTCACTTAACAACTGCATTGCTTAGCAATTGGAAGTTCGGGTCTCAATTCTAGCAGTAAGTACAGGTTAAAATGTAACCTGTACCATCTTGAGAATTACATTTTAACAGAAAGATAAGTAAAGTAAAATGATAAAAACAAATGGAAATTTGTCTGTTTTGAGCAGAGGTCAAGATGCCACAATATGTGGACTGAGCAGTATCTTACAAATACTTCACTTGGGAGTCAGAGCCTATTAAAACAAATGAGGCAAATGTGAATTGTTTAAGATACATATAGAAAAATATCCCTGAAAGTATACCTATGTGATGAATGTGCTTACTGCACAGGAATGATAAGAAGTGAAACTTCAAATCCCAGACTTCCTGTTAGAGGATGACACCCTTTTCAATATTTGTATTAAATTCCATGGAATACAGTCCTTTCAGGGTAGCCTCATACAGTTTGACTGGGAGCTTTTAGCACATGACTCACCATGACTAGAATGACCTAATTCAGATATGGTGGCAACTGCCAGGTCAACCACAACTTATTTAAACAGCTCTGTGCCACTGAAATCACATTAGATACAGCAAATCTTATATTTTTCTATTTCTCAGGTATACATGCCTATTTAAAAATACCATGAGGTCCTTAGTACTCTGAGCTTAGTTATTTTCTTGCAGATATTTCATTACCAAACTAGGTAACATCATCAGTGCAAGAACAAAGTGAAGTTTGCTGTCTTTTTATATACTAGTTGTTTGCCCTGCCAGTGTTGGAGGAAGTGTTCTTGGTGATTCTTTGATTAGGCTGCTGTTTACTGTTTGTCAGAGTTGGCATTTCCTTGATTGCGGCATTGCTTTCTTCTTAATTGTTGGTCTGGTATTAATCTTGGTGTTAATTTCTCTTATCTGGGTGTTGATTGCTAGTGAGATGTTTTTGGTTTTTTTGTTTCCTTTCTGACTGCCTTTTTTGAATGGTATATAAATGCTGTTTATCTCTATGTGCTATTGATGGCTGATTTGTCTGAGTGCCAGACTTCCAGGAATTCTCTAGCATTTATGGACTTGGCTTGTTCTATGATGTTCACAGTTTGAAACTATGGTTAAATCTGTCCATGTGTTGTGAAATTAAAAAGTTCTCATTATGTCTACAGACTACTAGTTGGATATCCTCTGCATTTAAAAATATTCATTGTGTCTTCTGATCATATTCGAAACAAGCATGTACATCTTTATTCCCTGAAAGCCACTGAAATCTATTGAGCATGAAGTCATCCCATATTTGTGTGACTGTATTTTGAGAATTGTTTCCTGTTCATATATCAGGGTGAACAGAATGAGAAAGAAGTGAAGTTCATTGAAAAGGTGAGGACTCAGGAGACTTTTTGAAAGAGACAAAGATCACACTGTTTCGATACCTTGCAAAGTTTGAGGTGTGCAGGTAGAAAGGAGAATGGTTGCGATGGAGAAGGAATTATTGTGTTTACTAAAGCAGGTCTGAGGCAGAATCTCAAAATTTAATTTAATTTATTTGTTTATTTATTTAGTCAAGCATATAAGAGAAAAACAAGTATAAGTAGGAACATACTATATAAACATATAGGTATAGATAAGTATAAGCATATGCATAATAATAAATGAGTACGAATAAATGAGGACAGTAGGACAGGGACGGTAGGCACGCTAGTGTGCTTATGCACGTCCCCTTATAGACCTCTTAGGTATGGAGTGAGGTCCACGGTAGATAGTTTAAGGTTAAAGATTTGGGGGTTTGAGAATGTAACAACAGTGTCAGGTAATGAGTTCCAGGCATTGTCCACTCTGTTACTAAAGTCATATTTTCTGCAATCGAGTCTGGAGCGGTACACTTTGAGTTTGTATCTGTTGTTAGCCCATGTATTATTGTGGTTGAAACTGAAGTATTTATTCATTCATAGGTAGAACATTGTAACATTGTAAAATGAAGAACGTGAACATTTGTCTTTGCTGAAATGAGATTATATCCTCATCAAACTATGGCTCACAATGGTCCTGGACCTTTGCAAGGGTGGCAGATCTTGCACTACTGTAGGCACTTAACAGAATCAAAAGGCTTTGAAAGTGTAGTTGGCTGGATGGAGGTGTTAAGGGAAGGCTGAATTTAGAGTCTGCACTGCAGAAAATGGCACTGGTCTGACCTCCCCCAGAATTTCTGAAATATATCTGACGGTTCCCAAGGGAATGCAGTCTAGTGAGATTCTTGTCACATAAGTGACATAAAGTTTATGTTTGTAATCATTCACAAGTAGTTCTGAATGCTTGTGTTTGACAGTGATTGAGGATTGCGCTGTCAATTTGGTGGACAATCCTGTCGTGCCTGGTCTCATGTCTCTGTGGAATGGTCAGAAAACTGAACAAAATTAATTCAGCATGATCTTTGTTCAGTCACTATTCCACAGGATATGGTTTACTGGGGAACTCAAGGAAATTATATGACTCTGTTGAGCAAAGTAGTTTTTGTATTACAATGTGGAATTCTTTTGAACTTGTGGAATTCCCCACCCTACAAAAATGGATGAGGTGTGCTGTAGTCTGAATCTGCCACCTGCAGATTCAATTAGTATTCCTCTTGGCTTCCATCAATGGCTAGACAGGATGAGAGCAGTTGGTTCTGGGGGAATTATTCATTTCTTTCTGGGGGAAAATGCAATGCTGCTTTAAAGAGACTATCATGAGAGGAAGTGCATTGCTCTCAAGAGACCCACCCTGGATTCAAGGATTGATGGCAAATTTCATCTAGTTTCTAAACTTCTCGTCCTTTGTTGCAAAGATGTCTTGAGAAGTGCTGGTGAGCTGATCTAAAATGAAATGGTATTTGGATCTTTTTCAGTGAGATTTCAGGCTTGATAATGGGGCAGTAATATCCTTATTTGTTTTGGAAAATAACTTTTATCAGGAGCAATAACTCCTGGTGCTATTGAATTCAATGTCATAAACCATGGTATTTATTTATTTGTTTATTTATTTTATATTCTTCAGGACAGCCTGAAAGAAGTGCATGTTGGTAGTTTTATGGTAGTTCCTAACTCTATGAATAGTTTCAGTCAGTAGTTATGAGGATGAATATTCTATGGAAACTCCAGGGTTGGTGCTTTAAGCCTCAATACTTTTCCCCATGTTATTTAACATTTGGGCATGCCATTTGGTTGATGTTGAAAAGTCATTATTATGTTAATTATCACATTGGGCTAGACTGGAGATGTACAGATCCTGAAGTGATGTCTGGAGATTGTTAGGACCTGAATAGAATGAAACAAACTCAGATTAAATCTCAGTAGTTGCCAATAGTTATCTGTCTATTAATTATGATTCTGGTAGTTACTCTTGACAGGATTGCACTCATAAGTAGTTGATTTATAGTCTGGGGATTCTCCTAGACTCTTAGCTCTTGCTTAACAGAAGTTGTAACCACAGGAGGTTTCATGTAGGCCATGTGCTACTTGAGACTCTGCTTGGACCAAGATGTTCTTACAATCTTAATATATGCCCTGATCACATTCAGCTGAATACAGGTTAGATCTGGACCTAAATGGAGGGGCTAGAATCCTGGTGGGAGAGCCCAGATAGGATTGAAGAAGATATAGTAGACAGACAGACAGACAGACACAGTTCTTCTTCAGAGATATACTGTATGTGTGTATCTGGCATATTGATATCCATGTGGGGCTCTAATCTGTGGTCGATGTTATTTTTCTAGCATATGAAAGTAAGAATATTGAATGAAATTTTGCACACATTGATAAGCATTCTTTCTTTGATAATGCACGCAAGTTGAAGTCTTCCTATTTTTTGGCCACTGTGTCATTCTTCTTTCCTCATTCTTCTTTTTGCTATCACATTGCTATAGATATTCTATTAATTCTTGTAGAGTTTGACATTGGTGATGACTGGCATGCTAATCTAACTTTATCTTTTAAGACTAGAGCTTCTTGTAAATAGAAAATGTCTTTAAATGTATCTAGGATGTTCATTTCTCTACCGTACATAATTTCAGTATGTTCCTTTCATATCTATCTGATCTTCTATTAGTGCATCTATTTCACACCAAGAAAATAATATAAAATAATAGTGGCTCATGGATGTCACATTTCTGAGCACATTGGTTAATTTTAAAGTATTCATAAAAAGAAAATTTGCTTTCTTTCTATGTAATCATCTACATTCCCCATGACATTCCTGAGAATCCAATATTTTGAACAAAGGGAGGGTTGGTACAAGGATGCCCAAGGATGGAAGAGATGGACCTGTAATGTAAGAGAGGTTAATTTAAGGAAGTTCACTTAAGGATAACAGATAATTAAGTGTTCCTTTAAAAACCAACATTTTTATTCAAGCATTTTATAAGCCAGAGTCCCATCTATAAATATCATTGAGAGAGAGAAATAATATATACACAACCATGTTCCATGTAGTGATGTTCCTTTTATGTTTCATTTCCTTCTCACCTCTCCATGCTTTGTTTTCTCAGTTTTTATTTTCTAGAAAGAGAGGTTTGCCAGAGTTCATTTTGACTGGAAATGACATTTTATTGACTTAGAAACTGTAGTTCCCAATCTCAGCAGTGAGGTAGTTACCTAGATTATAAGTTGGGAGACCTTCTCATCTGTTACTTCACTTGTTCTTGGCCTTCCAGTTAAGATTCACAGGCCAGGATCCAAAATACCTGATCGTTTCACATCCCATCATGATACCATATTGAGATAGCTTTCACCAGTCACCACCACCAAACAGTTTCTGTAAGTGATTATCGAAGTGGGTTAAAGAGACATTCAAAATAAATACAGCACTAGCTTTCATGCATGTACCAGTTTTCAAACAGGGCAGGAAAGGTCTTTTGAGGATGTTATTGGCATGGCAGCATATAGTACAGGCATATATTAATCATTTCAATGAAGTCTGGGATTTTTCTCCCTGTTAATATGAAATATTTATGGCTGTAACTGTCTTGGTTGAAGCACAGAGCTGTTTCTCATTAGTGGTGGTTGTCAGAAAAAATGAATATGCTGCTGAGTGTCCAGTTTCTGGGGAAACGTGGTTGAAACATGAGCATCTCTCTCGCGATTCTGAGCTTGGAGTCAGATGCTTGCAGATGGGATGTTCCCCATTAAGTAATGACTGAGGGTCCATATGGAACACATTACAAATCAAAATACTGATTGATGAAGTGCCTGTGGTCAACTTTCTACAGAAATGAAAAATTTGAATTTATTATCACATCAGCATGGGGCTGCTTTCACGTACAATCACATTCTGTTTCTGCTCTGTTCCCCTCAAGCCTTTCCCCCACTTTCCTGCTCTACATTCCCTCCTTCTCCAAACCTGAGATCTGCATTTCTAAGATAAACAAATACCTGAGTAGAGCTTTGGGTTGGGTTCCATGACAGACTTCAATTGATCAGATCTGGACTGAATCAGGATATGCTGAGATATAGATAGTTCTATTCCTTGAATCATCACAAGTCTTTCCATTTGAAGTTAGTATAGATGAACAAATGTTTGTACTTGTGGTGAAGAATTAAAATCAACCAATAGAAAAAAAACCTAGGGTGAATCAGACTCTTAGGCTCTCTAGAGGGATATTTAGTAAGTGTTCTTCCAGAGAACTAGCCTTTCTATCTCCCAAACTTTCTGAATGCACCCAGGATTAATTTGGAATGTTCTAACTATTTTCAGAAGATTTGGACAGCAAGATACAGTAGGCATGAGCACATTCAGTTTATAAGTTGTTGCCAATGAAACAGATGTTGTCTTTTGTGTCCAGCAGTTTTATATGGATGAAATATGAAATAGCATTCACTCACTGTTATCTCCAATTAAATTTTTTTGTCTAGGGCTAGGAAAAGCTCTTGGGAGATGTCCTAAAGAACCAGTGTCAAATGATTGGACTAGGTTGGACTTCCCAAACTTCAACCTTCTGCAACCTGGGCACCCTTCATATAGATGGTTTTTACCTCCCAGTGTTCCCTAGGCAATACTATCATTGCTGAGAATTCTGAGAACTAAACTTCAGGCATATGGAAGATGTCCACGTTGGGGAAAAGTGCCATAATTGATGCTGTCCAGTTCCATGGTCTGGAATTTTTTGCAAGCTGGTGAATACCAATTTGGGAAAAGCTGGGACAATTAATTAATTTCAATTCTGTTTTCCCATAAGTTACATCTTGAAACAATTTTCAATAAAATTATTAGTATACAATAGTATAATAAAATACAATATATTAAAAATCATAAAATTGGAAGGAATCTTCTAAGCTATTGAAACTAAGTTAAGTACACATAGGCTAAGCTGGGAATGAGGAAAATGCAGCAAACCATTCATAACATTTATCTGTGAAAAGTCTATGTGAAGAACTAAGGTTTCAATGACATCTAAAGGGCATTATAGTGGGCATCTTATCAATTCTGAAGGGCAAGAAGATCACCTGCAGATAACCACAGAATGAAACCATCTGGACTATAGCAGAAAGAGCAGGATGACTTCTGACTATTTTAGAGACCAAGCAGATAGATAATAGTAAAGATAGCACATTTTCCATAGCAATTCCCAAATGCCTGCTGGAATAACCAATTTTACTTTTAAATGTTTTTAGCAAGGATGCTGATTTATTTCTAGGTAGAGATGATTCTTCTTCAGAAGGGGAACTCTACCAAACAATGCTTACTTCGAAAACCCTTCCTACTGCCTATCATGGGACAGAGATTTGACATAGTTCCTCTACCAGCACACTTTGGATGGACAGGTAAGAATATTGCTATTCTTCTGTCGATGGTACAATGGTAATATTCTTAGCTCTGGCCTAACTGTACATATAGGCTTTAATATCTAGCCTCCTGTGGTCTTCTGGTGACCATGAGGATCTCCCAATGGAGAAATGCCACTTCTCATCTCTATTCTCTAGTTGAGATTGTTGTAATACCAAAACCCAGATGGGCGTATTTTAGTAAGGAGTAGCCTCTCTTCGTTGCCCATCCCATTTTCAGTAAAACAATCCAAGTCTATCTTGGCATATAGCATTATATCACAGTTTTAAATGGTTTTACTACAGACAAGTCTGGTATGAGCCTCAGCTCAAGAAATCTAGGAACCTAGATTGAGAAAAAAGATCTGAAAGAAAGGATACCCGAGGTCAAGCTTGTCATGATAAAGCAATATCAAACCAAAAAAAGGAACAGATTTAAGATCTGAGGAAGTTATTTTTTTAAACAAAACAAAACAGGGAATGCAAGTAAATGGAGCCTGGTGGAAAATTAATCCAGCTCAGCAAAGCTCAGGAGGAGCCCAGGACAACCTGCCAGTCATTTCAAAAACACATGGAACTTTCACTTCAGTCTTCAGGGGGGAATTCTTGCTGACGCTGCTGGAGTCTGACTGAGAAAATGTTCACTTGAAGGACATGAAAGCTTTCCTCTCTTTTCATTTTTTATTGACTTCGGATGGCAAATATGGCCCTCGCCAGCTAGCAGTTCCCACTAATTAAAGTATGTAGGCCCTCAGTGGAAATGCGGATCTTCCAATTAGAGTTGGAGAATCACTTACAGGTAGGGCTTGGGGATGGTTTGGCATTTAGAAACAAATAATAGTATTTTTTTTTAAAGAGAGATTGAAATATTTAATAATCCTGCTGAATTGTTCTCTGAAGAAAGCACACACAAAGAAATGAATACAATGCAAAGGAAAATAATCAAAAGAAAGAAGACTATCTAAATTTTGAATAGTTAACTGATCTTTAGAACGTTCCATGGAAGACTTTTTTTTGCTACCTTTCTCTGATATCTACTACCTGATTTGATTTCCTGGTGATATAAGAGAATGAAATGGGGACCTCCTGTCTATAAACCATGAGTTATACTATGGTGTCTTTCATTATAATTTAAGTTATGAAATTAGCTGTGTAATGGGCCATAATGTAAAGCTTATGAAAACCCTTTGTGGGTCACCAACAACAATGAGCAACTTTGTGAGACCAAGACCCTTCTCCTTCTGAAATTTGAGAAGATTTATGACTTTACCATATGAAGAACACTTGGATTTCAAGAATGCCCTCTCCATGGTAACCAACATTTTAAACATGGTTGTACACTCTTATAAAAGCAGTGAGGGATCAGAACAAAGATCTATTCAATTCAGCATTTTATTTCCAGGGGTTAAGCAGATACCTATAGCAAGTAGTTGTTTCATCTTATTCTTCTTGGTATCTAATAATCAAGCAAGTAAAGAAACCCCTTTAAACAATTTCTATGATTTGGATACCATTGAACTATCTGGAGCTATTTCTGAATAGTCCACATTTCAACATAACTAGTGGAATGGATTCTGTTATTTAATATCTACAGAAGTAATAGAGATGGGGGTGTGGGGTTGGGGGTTTGCCAAATGTTGCTGAACTGCAGCTAGCACCACCATCACCAGCAGCCAGCATGACTAATGATGCAGATGCTTAGAACTATACTTCAGCAAATATCTAAAGTATCATAGAAAATTCACGCATCTGGGGTATACTATGGTTTTCCTTTTATGTGAATCAGAAATATATGTAGAAATCCAGTGCTTTCTACATTTTTGTAAAAGGTTTTTTTTTTGTAAAATAATTTTTTTAAAGGTATTTTGTTTCTTTTAATTTTAAAAGAAAAAGGAAAAACGGTAACCGGGATGTATTATTGTTAAAAATATGAAAAATTCTGAAAAACGAAAACCTTTGCTAAAAAAAAAAGTTCTAAATTTGTAGTAGAGTGGCAATTGATCTATTTTAAAAAAATCTCTTTTAATAGTTATGACTCATTTTCTTTAATTAAACTCCCTAGAGAAGTATATAAATGCAATAATTAGCTGAAAAGGCCTTATTGTTTATGTCTTTTGATCACTGTTGCTTTCTGGCAGGAAGCTGCATTTCAGTCTTCTTGAGAAGGGTAAGTAGGCTTTGTCAGTAACAGTCGATGTCTATGATCCTCAAGATGTGGACATATATCATCTAGTTTCCTTTCATCAAATGTTTTCATAATAAATGTGCTTTTTGTTTTGTTATGTTATGTTATACACTGTCCAGTGAGTTCCTGGTGAATCAAATGACTTGGAGAAGAAAGACAAAACAGATTCTCTCTCTCTCTTTTTCTTCCCCACCCCTCCTACTTCCCCTGGGGAATGAAGATCATTGTATTCCCAAAAGAAATGATGCAGAGGAAGATAGATACCTCATGACTGAAATGATAAGTATTTTATCACAGTCTGTGACAGGAACAGTCAGCTAGGAGCCTGAATGCCAAATTTGATCCTCAACTCAACTGTATTTCACTTTTGGATATAGCAGTAGGGAAGTGTTTAAGAGAGATTTGTGTACTAGACAATAAGGACTATATCCCATAAAATAGTACCTACCTTAGGTGACACAATTGTGTTTTCCATAAAAAAACTACTTATTTCATATCTTAGTTGTGATCCTTCAGATGCATGTACCTGGCCAACTTGGGGAACAGGAAGCTAACCAAATGGATCCTTGTCAGATCAAGTCAGTTATATAACTACTTCTCTCACTGCATCCCTTAAAACCAACAACTGGTCTGCACCCTATGCATTTGGAGAGGCAATGCAGGAGATAACTATAAATGCTTGGGGAACAGGAATCCAGCCATGACACTGGGTGGTCTTTCTTACATGGCCTAGGGCTTAGCCAAGACCAACAGCATCCAGCATAATGGGATATCTCTGCCAACAATAGCCTTAGAATACTGAGCTCTATCCCTGTGTGGCAATTAGTCTGATAAACCATATAGAATCATAATGTTACTGCCAGCTGGAAGGATACAAACTAAAGTCTGGCAAACTAAACTCTGGATTTTCCAATCAAATGAAGTAGTGAAAGGCATTCTTGGGAATGAATGAGATCAGTTTTTTTATAGAAGAGGAGTGGGGGTGGGGTAGGAATGTTTTGTTGGTGCAGCACGTACAGAATACATTTAGAACTTCAGACTAATCAAAGTTCTAAAGAACAAAGAGTGCCATATAATTTCATTGATGCAGATGCACTATTCTGGTTAATCAAATGCACTTCTGATGTATATGAAGACACATTTATGTTCTGAGAAAGGAAATAAAGGGAACCTTGCAATATTGATCATTTGCAGATATATTGACCATTTGCAGATATATTGACTATAGCATACTCATTGGAGAGAAAAATATCATGTGCAGCATTGATAGCCCATTTATGCCAAAATGAATGATTTTATGGATCCACTGTTTAGTCAAAAATAAAACCCGAAAATATCGCCATTACCTGCTCTCAGCACTAAATTGTGGATGAAAAAGGAGGGTTAGGATATCAACTAGAGCAGTGATGGCGAACCTATGGCATGTGTGCCAAAGTGGGCAGGCAGAGGTCTCTCTGCTGGCACACAAGCCAAGTTGCCCCAGCATCACCCCAGAGCTGAGCATGCTCAGAAAGTAGCGGTGCCAGGCAATGATGTCATGGGGCCATGCGCATGCTCAGAAAGAGAGTAGTTGCACCAAGCGAGGATATCATGGGATCATGTGCATGGTCAGAAAGAGTAGTGGCGCCAGGCGATGATGTCACAAGCCATGATTCATTAGTCTTGACTCGTCTGGGCACTCGGTGCCTAAAAGGTTAACCATCACTGAACTAGAGGATGTTTTCAAGAGAATGTAATGGGGAACTAGTCAACAAAATTTTGAATTCAGGAGTCAGACTTTTTACATTAATCCATAACAGATGGCACATCTCATCTGTAATCTGAAGTCTGTTTTTTGTCACCTTAATCTTATTTCACAGCATGTGGAGAATAGCCATGATTTCCACCGAGACATTTAGAGGTTTGTAATATACATCTAAGTATAATTTATTTGGGCCCAGTATAAATGTGATGTGGATTTCACTTTTGTCTGTATCATCCCAATTCATTTAAACAAATTAGGATCATTTTAGTTTTTTTTTGAAAAGGGTAGAGAATGAGACATTGCATCTAACATCTCTTTCTAACCTTGATGTCACAGAATAAAAGAAAGAAGATTAATTTAAAGCCTCCATAGTTTATCTGAAGTGGCACTGAATT
>JANHFO010002159.1:100151-112429 GCA_032468095.1 Pareas carinatus
AGAAAGAAAGAAAGAAAGAAAGAAAGAAAGAAAGAAAGAAAGAAAGAAAGAAAGAAAGAAAGAAAGAAAGAATTCTCCATCTGGCTGGTATTTTTACCTCAATGTACATCTTTTAACTGTCTTGTGACATTAAGAATATGGTACTTCTCAGACTTTGCCACCAGTACCTCATAACTAACTTGCTGCTAAGCAGACAGTTCAAAAGAAGCGTCCAGGTTCAGAGCATCTGGACTTGCCATAGTCTGAAAAACTGCTTTCTGAGCATCTGATTGATTAGCCAACAGAATAGTTAACTCAAATATCTGCAATTCTTGCTTAAGTTTTACCATTCTTGTGGTGTTTCCCTCCTGTTTGCACTTATACCACTGTCATCAACCAATTCTTGGGGGTTTATATTAATAATATAATAAAGCATCCACAGTAGGACAAGAAATAAAGATTGTATGTATGCATGTATGTATTTATGTATGTATTCATTCTCCATCTTTATTATTTTTACAAATAGCTCAAGGTGACAAACATATCCAACACACTTTCCTCTTCCTATTTTCTCCACAACAGCAACCCTGTGAGGTAGGTTGGACTGAGGGAGACGACCCCAAAGTCATCCAGCTGGCTTTCATGGCTAAGGTAGGGCATGAATTCCTGGTCTCCCACTTTCTTGCCTGCTGCCTTAACCACTACACCAAATTAGCCACAAATAATAAAAATAATGTATTAAATTGGTATACTGCTTGACTCTCAACTACTTTGGGTATTTCACAACGATCTATCATACTTGGATATCATCCACCTCCATTTGTGGTCCCTAGGCTCAGTGACAAAACCACATTTTTAGGACCGTTTAGAAAAATAACAGTGTGGTGGGCCAACCATAACTCAGGGGAATGATGGGGCTACCACTAAGAAGTCCCACAAGATGTACATCTTTAATGTGCACCCATAACATGCCCTGTTTTCTTGTCCTGGTGAGCTGGGTGAATATAATAGGGGAAAGACAGTTCTTCAAATATATTTGTGGGGTGGAATCTCCATCTAGAGTGGGGAGAGACGTGAAGAGACTTGTTAGCTTAGAGTCCTTGCACAAAAGAATCAGAATTTATTTTTGCCATGTGTGTCCAGGACACACAAGGAATTTGTCTTAAGTGATAGTGCTCAAACTATGTACATACACAACAGAATACAATCAAGTAATCAAGTGTAATGTATTGAACTCAATGTAAACTGCTTAGTCATTGCCCCAAAGTAGTCAAAGCCTGTAGGCCCAGACTACCTGTCTCCAGGGGTCGCTCGCATGGGAAAAACGTTAATTGTCTATTGGCTGTCTCCTAGTGGCCATACTGTATATAAGCCTGTTGCACAGCTGAATTGCTGGGCTTTCACATATGTTCCAGCTTGCTATAAGATATGTCTGTGCTTTGCTCCAGTAAACCTGTTTCCATTTTTACAACCAGTGTCTTCCATGTCTAAAGAACTGACTACTCAACAATAGGGAACAATGCAAACCTCATCTCCTACAGAATTCCTGTAACTCTTATCTGCCAGCAACCGGTCTGCACAAACAAGCCAGGCCGCAATGGCGGGATGGAGGCAGTGCACAAAACCAGGCTTCCTCTGATTCATGGAAAGCCCTTTCTCCATGGAACCGGTCCCTGGTGCCCGAAAGATTGGGGTCCACTGGACTAGAAGATCAATGAAGGGCGACATCCATTTCTGCCTCTTGAAAATTTTGTCAGGTAGCAACCTGACCTGGTGGAGCAAGAGGTTATTTATTTATTTATTTATTTATTTGGTAGAGTTAATTTAGACTTTATTTAGTTGACTTATATGCTACCCACCTCATCTGGAGGGGACCCTAGGCAGCTTACAGTCATTAAAAAAATATTTAAACATTACAACAATAAAGCTAATACCAAATCTGGTTTTAATAATGTGCATTTCAGATTTCTCTACCTGCTTGCTGATATAAGCATATTTTTATTTCTATTTTTGCTAAGTTGTATTGGTGGATTTTATCTAGTTTGGATGAAGAAATGGCAATTTGCCATTCATTAATGCCATAATCACAGTATTGCCAGTTGTTTCAAGATAATAAATTCTTGGGAAGGATAGTGATTACTATCATTGTTCTCTGATTTGTTTGCTGAGTTTTAAAACTAAGCTATTATATAGTATTGCATGTATGTCTGTTGTAAATTAACTTTGAGTACAATAATTGAGAAAAGGGGAATAGAACTACTCATGGGTACATCAGAATAACAAAAATGATGGCTTTAATGTATCTGATGCAATGCAGTACTGGATGCAATTGTTCTCTTAAGTTCTATAACTTATTGGACTTATCCAGCAAAAGCTTTCCATGCAGGATAACAAATCCCTATGTGTACTTCTGGATTGACCATGCAAAACCAGAGAATGCTGACCAGAGAAATAAAATCCACATCCAGCTGGGCTTGAAAATCTGGATCCAGTCTAGTAATGTATGCTGGATATGAGAGCTCCATGGTCAGCTTGATTTGTAGTTAAGGAAGCATGGCATAAAATGCTATAGCCAAAGCAACAAGAACAAGGGCGCTCTGTGCAAACAATAGGCCAAATGGATCCTTGGTGTAGCAGCAGTGTGAATACACAGGGATTTGTTTTGCCCAAATGACTCCCCAACTAATGCTAATGAGAATCCTTAGCACCATGGCTACAGAGCTCTCCATTTAACCCATGCTGTGGCAGTTCATGTGAAAAAGCAAATGAAACATTCACATGAACTGACACGGTATAAAGCGGGGGAGGGAGGAGGGATAATAAATTGGCTCTCTTCCCTTCTTCCAGAGCTTAGGCAAATGTATCACATTGTTATTTGGAGTTCTATTATCACTGTTGTCTTATCCCTTGCAGTATGTTCTCCCATGCTCAACAATCTCTGGGAGGAGATGACTTGTAAGGTTATCATAATTAAATGGGGCTGTGCATACACGAATAGTCATGATGTTTTAAACATTTGTTTGCAATTTCAGGAGCCTAGAACAAAGTTTTATCCAGAAAGATTAACCCTCCAGCAAAAGATGTTCTAGGGATATCTCAATTTTTTAGAGTAGTTTTATTTAATTGAAATAGGAGAAAAATAGCATTACCATTTCAGAAACTGGAAGCACATACTGCGGTGGCATAGTATCGAGATGCATCAGAAGTGGCCATTGCTATGTAAGAAATATCTTGACATGCATACAAAATTTTATATTTTCAGTTTATTAAATCATCTGAACAGTATACAGTTTTGCATGTTATGAATAAAACAGACAGGAGTTTTTATCTTTTTCATAACACTTGGGAAAATTCAACGAAACAATGATGGGAGATTTACTGTAGAATAGACAGAAAAGAAACAATTCATTTGTCCATTAAAATTCACGTGTAGAAGACGTAATAGCGGCTTCCAACTTGAGTTACAAAGAAGAATTATGTAAATTCTTGGAAAATGCATCTATAACTGGCTTCTAGTCATAAGAGTTATATTTATTTTAATGAAAAGTTGGGCAAATTGAAATAAATGCAGAATACAACAACAAAAATGACTAAGGTACTAAAAATGACTTCGGAGAAGAGAGATGGAAGGAATTGGAAATATTTAGTCTCAAAAAAGAAGATAGAGAGATAATATAATAGCACTCTTCTAATGTCTGAAGAGGTAGCATAGGGATATGTTAAAGGTCTATGTTGCTTTATTCCAAAAAGCAATACATAAAATAATGGAACTAAATTACAGGAAGAAAGATCCCACTAGTGCCATTAGACTAGTGGGATTGTTAGAGGTCATCAGACAAAGCAGCATATCTTCTTCATTGAGTAATTTCAGATAGAATCTAGGCAGGCATCATCATGGATCCTGTAATTTGTATCTCTATTCTGACTGTAGGGTTGGACTCTTAAGGAGCTTAAATGGCTCCTTTGAGATCTAAGATTCCATGCTTCTCAGAATGAGAGTGCCTCTGGATATTAGTTTCTAGGAAACATGCATATGAGGATAATAATGTATTTGTGTTCTCTTTGCAAGTCCTAATAGGCACCCAAACAGTCACTGTGAGAATACAATGCTGGACTAGATGGGACTTCTGTGTGAACCAGCAGACCATTAACATCAGAGTTAGTGTGGGGCTATTATTGAGAGTGGGCAGTGATGTCCGTTAGAGGTGTCAAACAAGTTAATGGTTGCAACTGCATGGTCAAAGCTCTTCCTTTACATACATGCATGTGACATTAATACTTGCAGAAAGGAGATGGGGCTTTGATTGCATGGGTATGACTGCTGATTTGACTTTTTTTAAAAATCTGTCATATGCATACTCCTGGTTGTGGCCCATGACCATGTGAATTGACTTGGAAATATTCCTATTTTTTAGACTAATAATGTAGAACAGTATTTTGAAGATGTGTGAACTTCAACTTCCAGAATTTCTACCAGCCACACCCCTTCAAGTGGTCAAGATTGACAAACACTGATGTAGAAGGTTTCTTCAATACATATGATTGAATGCAAACATAATACACAATCAAAATGGTATGGTAGTGAAGATGTGCTATTAGGATCAACTAATTTCACCCTCAGTCATGTAAGTTCATTTGGTGATTTAGAGTCATTCATTTCTTCTCAGACTAGGGAAAATGAAATAGACTCCAAGGCTATACCCCACAAACAAATAATAAATAACTAGCTTTTTGTACCTGTGCTCCGCCATGAGTTTTGTATAATTCAGCATCCTTCCCACTCTCTCTTTCTCCTTTTTTCTCTCTCTCCCTCTTTCAGCATCTCTGCCCCCTTTCCCCCTCTTCCTCTGTTTTTCCTTCTCTCTCTCTCTCCCTCTTTCAGATTGTCCTCCATGCACATTCAAACAATTTCTTCAAAAAGACATTCACAACAATTTCAATGAATAAAGAATTAAAGATCTATGTTAAATAACTTATTACCATGGCTGATTAAACAACACCCGTAGCGGAGTACGGGTACCAACAGCTAGTAGTTTTTATAAAGCAAAAATAGGGCTTTTGGTTAAGGAATGGGAAAATAGCTTTGAATGTGGATTCACTTGAGGTGATAGCCAAGAGGGCAAGATTTCCCTTACAGAAAGCATAATTACCATGGGAGAGAGTAGTAGGGGCGTCAAAGCAATGAGTAAAGAGCGGGAAGTTTTGCATTGCAGGAAGTGATAGGAAAGAGGGAGACGTCTGTGAGTTAATTCCAATGAAGGGTTGTAACAGCGGCGTCACCTCGGCGTGTAAGTCCTCCCCCCCAAAGCAGCAAACAGAATACAAAATGGGGGCACTCCATCTGTAATGCTGACACAACCTTGGTCTGTCAGTTCTCTCACCCCCAAATCAGCGCAAGGTGTAGAGTGTGATCTGAGGAAGTTGGAGGAAGGCAAAAACAGGCCAGAGCAGCAGTATTGCAGGCGCCTACTCTGTCTGTCAGTTCCTGCAAGGAAATGGGTGCAGGTTGAAGAGTGTGCTGCGCATAAGGCAAGGCAAAATCGAGGCAGAGCAGTGGTATTACAGCCGCCTGCTCTGTCTGTCAGCTCCCTCAAGGAAATGGATGCAGGCTGAAGAGTGTGCTGCATGTAAGGCAAGGCAGAATCAGGGCAGAGCAGCTGTAATACCGTCGGCACCTCTGTCTCTGAGCTCTCCAGCTTCCCCCCCACAAATTGGCACACATCGTTATCTGAAGGCCACCAAAAGCCAAATTGGCACACGGGGGAGAGTTAGCTCCAATCTTCTCCCCTTTAGCCAAAGGCCAAATCGGTGCAGAATTATCTCCAACCTCCCGCCCCCTTAGGCAAAGGCCAAATCGGAGCATGGGGGAGAGCTAGCTCCGACCCCCTTTACTCCTTACCATCATCTTGATGTTGATACGCCAGAAATCGCCTCTTTGTCCGGCAGAGAGACGAGGGAGGAATTTAAAAGAACACGTAACTTTCAGCAGGAAAGTTTGAATCCCAGTAGGGCTCTGACAAAACAGAAACAACCTCCTGGTTCTCACTCTCCTGGTTCCAAAAGAATCAAAATAGGTGCCTGCGCACTGCTGGCTCTGCACTGCTGACTCTGCCCACTTTGAAAGAAATCTTAAATAATTCTTGTAAAAAGAAATATTTTCAAAAATCCTTTCTTAGTGAACACCTACATGACAAGAGGAAGGTATGTATGAAAGTTGATTTTTCAAGCTTTAACGGTTTCAGAGATATCGTGATGAATCAGTCAGTGAATGAGTGAGTGAGTGAGTCATTTTTGAGAAATAATAAATAATACACAGCCTCATTCCATTTTTTCATACTGGATCTGAAAAGATCCTTTTGTACTGCCGACAAACAGACACTCTGCCAGAAATGACTTAGCAACTTTCAAAAGCAATAGTCACATTCTTCAATATTATACATATGCATTTTCCTCCATTTTTATGATGATAAAACTATAAATAGTTCAGATAGCATAGTGAATTGGCATCATAAAATTTTGACTTACTTACAGTGGAACCTTTTTATTGAATCACTTGATCTCTTGCTTCACTTGATCACTGATCACTTGCTTACTAAAAAGTAATAGTCAGTTCTCTTAAATATCTCACTACAGTTATTGGAAACATTTGTGATAGAGTTTGCAAATGTGAGAAAATGAGATTTTGTGTCTATGTTGTTTTGTCAGACATCTGAAGTTCCTGCCTTGATCTAGTTCTGACTTGCCATTTTCAAGTTCAAAAGCAGTGGGGGAACACCAACCTCAATTCCCACAGGGCTTAAAATGTGATATCATCTTAACCTAAAAGAAAAGAAGCTAATTTCACTATTCTTTAAAGCTCTGGGTATTATGAAACCAAGTCTGTTTATTATTCTTAGAATGTCTTCCTAGGTCAGTTTGTTTGTCCTTCAACCCACTTGGTAACACTGGATCCTGTAAAGCTTTTCCACTCTCCTCCTTTTGTTTGTGTCCATGGTCTTTGAAGATACCAGAAGAAATTTTCTTGTCCATCACTAATTATGAATGGCTCTTTGCACTTCAATTTCACCAATCCTTAAAAATGCTCAAAAATAGACTTCAGTCCCTTCAGCTTGTCTTTGTATAGTATAGAACTTTTCTGAGATAGGTATGCATGATTTAGAATCTTAACATAAAAAGACTAGAAGGGACCTTGGAGATGATGTAACCCAATCCCTTGTTATAAATGAATTCCCTGGTATTTGGCTGTTTTAAATGCCTTCATAGAAGAAGAATCTTCCATCTTCCAAGGCAATATATATAAACATCATTTGCTATAATCAATAACTTTTAAAATATTTTGGATCTTCTTAGGCTCAGCCCAGATTTATAAGACTAAACTTGGCTCTGTCATTAGGCAATTGCCTCAGGTAGCAGGCACTGAGAGGTGGGACATGGCACTAAAGCATTGGAGGACAAAGCTAGCATAGTTTGCTTGAAATCCTTTAAACTAACTGCCACCATCAAATGCAGTTTGGTAGTACCAGATTATTAATAGTGTTCAAGAGTCATTAGTCAGAACTAAGGAAAGAAGGAATAAATAAGAAAGGGGAAGAAAACAAGCAAGCTAGAAATCAGGATTAAAAATTAAAGGTCATGTCAGATTTGCTGCATTAGGAAAGAAAGCTCCATTAGGCGATTTGTGTGGGTAGAATTGCTTAAGTTCAAAATTCACCTCAAAGACTGACAACTACTAGTTGATGGTTCATTATATGTGTGCAATAATGGAAAGATCCAGCAGCTTCTAGCACAAATATATGGATAGAAAAACACAAAAGACTTTCCCCTCTCCTAGCCACAATTTTTAGAAATTGTTATGGTTCAAAAAGAAGAGCTAGAAAGAAGAACCTGAAAATTTAATTCTAAGCCCTTTTACCGTTTTAAGCACTTGAAAATTAAAACACAACATAATGTTTCAAGATCAACTTAGAGCATTAGGTTACTCTAACCCAGGGGTTGCCAATCTATGGACCGTTGCCCAGTGGTGGTCTGTGAGAAAATGTTGGTGGTCCGTCAGGAAAATCTGGTGATTTTTTTCATTTTTTTTTGTACAGCAGAGAGTTGTGCGCCAGCTCATGGCCCCGCCCATTTGGTCCAAAGGGGAGTCTGACGTATCGGAGGACGAGGGGGAAGCAGATCAGGGGCCCGTTCCCACAGCTACACCACCTGAGGCATTCACGGTGGCTCCCGATACATCACGCACATGCGCAGAGGCTCTCAATATGCCACACGTGGATTTACCGGCTCCTGATACGTCACACGCAGGTGCAGAAGGCCCCGACACATTGCCCGATACGTAATGCGCAGGCGCAGAGGATCCTGTTACGGCATGCACTGATTCTGAAGTGGAGACAGCTGAGAATCCCCTCATCGACATCTGCAATAGAAGGCGCCTACTTAGGCAGCTAGCGCAGGAACAGGAGGAATCTGCGATTGGTCGCCGACAGGGGTGTGGCCATCACCAATAGCCAGCTTCCACAACAGCGTTTTTGGATCGCGTTCGGAATTTCGGCTCCGTTCTTGTGAACTTTGGCTTTTGGACTCTTGACCCTGGCTCTGGACTTTGGACTTCAGCTCTTGGAAATATGGGTTGTTTGACTCCTCCCCCCAAAGTAAAACCTCCCCTATAATAAGGCCTCAGAGGAAAAATAAGACATCCCTTGAAAATAAGACCTAGCGCATCTTTGAGTGCAAAAATTAATACAAGACAGTGTCTTATTTTCGAGGAAACACGGTATCTACAATATCTCATATTCTCAAAGTATGAATACTGAAATAAAACCATGTGTGAGTTAGATTCTCTTTGAAAATCAGTCAATGGAACATTGACTGCTATTAATAAACTTAAAGATCAACAACAAAAGATTTGATTGGTCCCAACTCTACTTTCTTTTTGGAAAACATTAAATACCTAGCTTTTTCCTGAAACCCTGGGTCAGGAATAGTACGATCTTTGCTGAATTTTTATGACCTCTCTGTTTTATTTTTTATCTGTCCACACTGGAGGTTTTTAAAAAGAGATTGGACCAGCATTTATATGAAATGGTACAGGGGGGTTGGACTAGAAGACCTCTAAGATCCCTTCCAACTCTGTTATTCTGTTATTCATTGTGTTGTTTGTATATGGATCAGCTGTGGGCTGTTTACTAATAAGAAGTTCACTCTATTCTATTCTATTCTATTCTATTCTATTCTATTCTATTCTATTCTATTCTATTCTATTCTATTCTATTCTATTCTACCTAGAAATAAGAAGAAATTTCCCGACATTTAGAATGATCAACGAGTGGAATAGAAGTTGCCTTCAGAAGCGGTGGGTGTTTCACCACTGAAAACTTTCAAGAGGGGACTGGACAGCCACTCGTCAGAGATGATATAAGGTAGTGATGGCAAACCTATGGCACGTGTGCCACAGTGGCCACGCAGAGCCGTCTCTGCTGGCACACAAGCCAAGTCGCCACGGCATCACCCCAGAGCTGAGCATGCTCAGAAAGGAGTAGCAGTGCTAGGTGATGATATCATGGGGGCATGCGCATACTCAGGAACAGAGTAGCAGCGCCGAGTGATGACATCACAAGGGCTTGTGCATGATCAGAAAGAGAGTAGCGATGCCAAGCGATGATGTCACACGCCGCGGCTCCTTAGCCATGACTAGTCCGGGCACTCGGTGTCTAAAAGGTTGATGATATCACTGATATACGGTTTCTTGCTTGAGCAGGGGGTTGGATCTGTTATTCCTAGCCACTCGTCCTATTAGGAAACGTGATCAATGCTGTCCTGGCATTGAGGCATCTCTTTGCTCTGTGTCCGGAATAGTCAGGAAAACGTTCTTCCATTTCTAATCTTCTGAAGAAGCGCCATCCATGGTTCTGCCTTTGGGCAAAACTGGTTAGTAAGAAACACAGCGAGAGGAGAACTTCAGCTGGCTTGTAACTCAAAGGTGGCAGGGATTACATGCATTACTACATGTAGTTAATTACATCAATTGCAGGTAGCCTGTGACTAACAAACATTCATTTAGGGACCGTTCAAAGTCACAGTGGCCCTGAAAAAAAGTGGCTTATGACCGTTTTTCACACTTACGACCTCGGCAGCATGATCACCTGATCAAAATTCAGAGGCTCGACAGCTGACTCATACTTATGATGGTTGCAGTGTTCCAGGGTCATGCGATCCCCTTTTGACACTTCCTGACAAGCAAAGTCAATGGGGGAAGCCAGATTCACTTAACGACCGTGTTACTGACTTAACAACTGCAGGGATTCGCTTCACGACTGTGGCAAGGAAATGAGGCAGAACTCACTTAAGACTCTTCTGCTTAGCAACAGAGATTTTGAGCTCAGTTGTGGTCGTAGGTGGAGGACTAGCTGTATTTACACGGGAAAGACAAATAAAAGGGCCTTTCGGAATGAGCAGCTCCCGGGATGAGACTCTGCCCAAGCTGTCCTTCCTGGCAGAAGGGCAAAATGGCGAAAAAAAGGCCTTCTCCTCTTGACTTCCTCTTTTCCTGCTAGGGTTTTTTAGGGAGGACCCAGCAACCAAAGGTCAAAGGTCATCCTTTCCTTGAAGCTTCCGACTTTTCAGCCATTTGAAAAGCTATTGTGAAGAAGAATTTGCCCTCCTAAAAAGTTGTGGTTTGTTTCCTCTGGTAGAGACAAATTTGCAAATAGCGAAAGATTTTGCAGGCTTTGGAGTGAAAGAAAAGACTGCAGAATGGAAGGGACCTTGGAGGTCTTCTAGTCCATGCTGGCTGAGGAATTCTGGGAGTTGAAGTCCACAAGCCATAAAGGGACCAAGGATGGAGACCTCTGGCCTAGAATATGTGTGACGGATAGATGTTCTAGGCTACACAATGTTGTGGCCACACATATTCTACAATATTCACACCATATTCACTCAATATTCTGTAGGGGCTACTATTGGCTCTCTCGCTCACTGTCTGCTCTCCAAATTTTATCAATATTTTGACAATATTTTCCTGTCTCTGGTTAGCATTTTATTTTCCAAAGGAGGAATTCCAAGTGATTAGACATCATGGACTCTACTGGACATGTTGATCTCACAAAAGCCATGGACAATCAGATGCCACATCTATGGTGACATCACTGAGGACAAAATCCAAGTCAGTGTGGAATGTTTTTAGTTAGTCACACGAGTCCATGAGCTGGGAAAGCGAACAAGCTTGTTAAATGTAATGATTGGGATTATAAACTATCTGGTTTTTGGCTTGTTTTGGGTTGGTCAGATCCAGTCCTTATAGTTGGCAGCCTCTGTTTTATGGTTTCGGGTGATATTTGAATTCTGGGAGTTGAAGTCCACAAGCCTTAAAGGGACCAAGGTTGGAGAGCTCTGTATCTAGTCTAACCCGCTCCTCAGACTAGAAACCCTTAACCATTTCAGGCAAATGACTGCCCAATCTCCTCTTTAAAACTTCCAGTGTAGGAGCATTTACAATTTCTAGAGGCGAGTTGTTCCACTGGTTAATTGTTCTAATGATCAGGAAATTTCTCCTTAGCTGCAGTGAGGGGAAAAAAGAGGTTATTGATTCAGAGCAGGCTTAGAAGCTAGCAAAAAGGATCTAAATCTCTTGCGTACAGTGAGAGTTATTCCACATCAAGAGCAATTTCTGGCATTTTCCAGCACCATCCATTCACACAAGAAATGCCCCTCTTAAGGAAGTTCTCTTCTCTCCAAAAATGTCTCCCAAAGCTCTTTTGTCAGGCGTAGGCAACCAGATGCCCTTCAACTATTTTAGATATGACTTCCATGATCTACTGAGTCAGTGTATACAGCAACAACGCATTATGGGATTTATAATCCAAATTGTCTGGAGTGCATCAAGCTGTAAGCTCCTACACTTCATGGGAAGAGTAGCGTTTTCCTAGGAACCCAACACAGTAGCTGGGAAGAACGTTGGGCTTATCTATCATCTTCCACCCCAGAGTGAGAAAGACTCTTGATATTCTTTTCTTCTTTTTACAGAAATCCTCCACTTTTTGAGGGAGCTCCAGTACATCTTGCTGGCCTTGAATGAAACTGGTGCATACTATGAGGCAATTTGGAAAAAAAAAAACCTCCATTTGATTATCAATGACAGACACTCGGAGATACAGAACTTTTATTATACATCTTGGAAAACTACAACATTACATTCTCTTTTGACATAATTGCCATTCAAACTGAGGCCCTTTGTCATCACATCTTACAAGGTTTGAAATTCCTCCTGCAAAGAGATCTCCCTCCTGGGAGCTGCTTTGCGCCAA
>JANHFO010002161.1:37778-48524 GCA_032468095.1 Pareas carinatus
AGCGGGGGCGGGGGGGCAGCTACTAAGGCTGACCCTCCCTCGCCTTCCCGTTCCTATTAACCCAGCCCGGGAGGCGGTTGGCTGGTCGGCCGGCTGGCAAGGTGGGAGGCGCGCCCCCCTCTCCGCGTGGAGCGACCGAGTGGGAATATCTCCCCGAGCGGGGAAGCGGCGGCAAGTGGAAGGGGGCGGCGGCGGCAGGCAGGCAGGCAATGAAGGCGAAGGGGGAGCACTGCAGAGAACACCCAGGACCGCCGCAGCGGCGGGCAGGAAACTCACCGCGTCCGTCTTCTGCTGAGGGAATCCCGGCTCCTCCGCCCAGGTCTCGGCGTTGAACCACCAGCAGCTCCACTACCCCCCTCCCCTTCTTCTTCTTTTTTTTTACATTTTCCCACAGCCCTCCCCCTTTCTGGCTCGGGGGAGCTCGTGCCCACCGGCTCCTTCGGGGGTTGGAAGTTCGATCGCGCGCCTCCCCCCCCCTTCCCTCCCTCCCGGCGGACGGTTGTCTCCGAGAGTCCGGGAGGGGTGGTGCTGGCGCTGAGACGGAGCGGGGTGGGGGGGAGAGAGAGAGAGGGAAGGAGAAAGCGCGGAGCTTCCTCGGCACAAAGGTCCACAATAGACACGGCGCGAGCGAGAGAGCGGCGCGCGCTTGTCTGTGCGAGGGTGCCGGAGGCGGGGCTTCTTCGCCGGCTCCCGCACTCCCTCTCCCGGAACCGGGGGTGGGGGTGGCGCGACCCACTGAGAGGGAGAGGCCAGCGAAGGTGCTGTTGGCGCAGCCACCTGACCGGCAGCCCTCGCCGCGCGGCTCTTCAGACTCCGGGATGAAAGGAGGCGGGCCCCCGGATCCTTTTCCTCCGATGCCAGCCACCCACTCACACGCGCACCCCCCCGCGCACACCGTCGGGTGGTACAGGCTAGCTTTATTCTCCTAAGCGGGTGAGAGCGAGGGAGGCGGCGGCGGCAGGGTTTTATTGCGGCTTTCCCTAAACCGGATTCTCGCAGCCAATTAGGAGAAGAGGAGGAGGAGAAGGAGCTGGCCTTGGATCCAAAGACAGCCCGACGGGGAAGACTTCGCTAGGCGGGGAACGAAGGTCCGAGAGAGCTACATTGAGAGCCGGGTCGGCGCAGGCTAGGCGTTCGCGGGGCTTACCTAAGCTTGGGAATCTTCCTCCCGTTTTCCCGTTGGAGCACAGTTTGGTTAGATTTTTTTTTAATGCTGTAGTTTGAACGCTGCAGTCATTTTGTCATTACACAATTGTGCTAGGAATACAACACACTGCCCCATTGCGGGTTAAACCCCACCGAACTCTATAGATTTGCATCTCCGTTATGATAAAATTGTGCTGTGAAACTTCCCATGGCACTCCACTAATCGCGGAAGGGATTCTGTGTAATCTAGTTGGACAATATGGTTTGCTGTCCATTCTGAAACCGGTTTTAATAATTTAATAGTATTGAACCTCTAGTACGGCTACAAATCATCTCAACACTTGCCCATATTTATCGAAATACATGGTATCGGACTGACAACCAGCTGCATTTATATGTACTCGGATACTAGTATGTCCCACTAATTTATCCTGTATTTAAATTAATAATTATATATTCCATTATAATTCTGGAAGCAACTGAGCCTTACTTCCTTTAACAATGCTTAGGATTTATGCTCTGAATTTTTACATGTCCGCTTATTTTTATCCAAAATGTGAAGCTTTTGGAACTCATTCGTGCTTTCTGAATGACCACAAGAATGAACCAGTGAATTCCTATAGTCATTGGGGGCCATTATTTTTTTACTAGATCTCGAACTGCACCCTAATGCAGTTATGTTAGATCTGTTGCCAAAACGGAACCAGCATTGTCAGTACGTACCTGCGCCCTGCAGTTAACCATTGCAAAAATTATTTGGTGACATTTAGATACATGGGAATTGAAGGCAAATCTGATTTCTAAATTTAGCAAAAGATTTTCGCACTGAACACCAGAGGATCGAGACGCCGTATTTACGTTGCCGCATTCCGGAACTGGGACCACTTAATAAAAAGACGGACTTTGTAAGTGAGGAATATCGATACGTCTATGCCCTCTTATTTTGGAATAAAAGGGAAGGGGGCCGTTATTGTTTTGGAGTAAAAAGAGCGAGGTTTTGGCTAGTTATAGATGCCACCAATCTTTTTTCTTCTTCATCCAATGTATAAGTAGCTGTGGTGCCTACAGTCTCGCCTGTTACGTGTATTTGAAGTAATCCCGAGAAAATTAATGCAAGCTAATGTGCATTAAAATCACGATTTTTCACCGATAAGTATCTCAGAAGCAAGTCTCTGATTCATCCATCCGCAACAATCGAAGAAGGTATGCTGGGATTTGCCTACTGGTTAAAAGTCCTAAGGCGCTCAACCTTAAAAAGCGTGACGCTTAGTGACTCCCGCCACAATTGTATTCGGACAGAAGCCTAAAAATAAGTAGTTTTATTTTTGCACTCCTGCCTGATGTTCGATTCAGCCCAAACTGAGGAGAGTCCAGAGAGAGAGAGAGAGGATTTATTTTTTTTACGCAGCTGCCAGGACCCGGCGTGCCCGTCTCGCGCCCCGCCCCCCCCTGGCCGAGGGCCACTTCCGTTCGGGTAAGATGTCGGCCGCCATTGCCGCCCTCGCGTCATACGGGGGCTCGGATTCCGAGTCCGACTCCGGCTCAGACGCCGAAGGAAGGCCCGGCCTCGCCGCCCAGGTCGCCGGGGCTGACGCCGTGCTCCACTTGGCGCCCCCGCCGCCGCTTTCCGCGGAGCAGATGGCGATGCTGCCGGTGGTGGACTCGGCCCCAGCGGTGTCGGTGAAGGTAAGAGCGTCCCGCCGAGAGCCCCGCCGACCCGCGCAGGGAAGGCCCACCGCTTTCCTGAGTTTGGTGGCAGACCTGGCGTCTCCGACCCCTGCCTGTTGCTTTGGCTGAGCGCCCTGGGGACACGGCGCTGCGGCCGTTTGACTCGCTCGCGGGCAAGGCTCCCCCCAGAAGGCGCGAGGGCACATTTCATAGCGGTGCAACAGTGGAGGGTCCGTGGTGGGTGGGGGGAGCTCATTCCAGCTTTTGAGAGTTTGCTAGTCGTGCTAAAAGGCTTGTGGGGAAGGGGCGGTGACCAGCCTAACTCTCTTGCACGCTCAGAAATACGTGGATGTTTAAAAAACACGGTTGTTTTAGTCTCAGCAACCCTTGGGAAGGGAGGGAGCGTAAATGTAACTTTGCAGACCAGCAATGATCTTCACGAGCCTAGTTCTTTCGTGTCTTTGTGTCGAAGGCGTAGCATTGCAAATGAAATCAAAGATTTATTTGGAGTTATGGAACAAGATCTCTTTCGTGTTTCAAACTGGTTCTGTTTCTTCTATGTTATCCAAAGCGGCAGCTTCACCCTTATCACGTGACGTTATTTGGGTGATAAGTAGAACTGAAGGCTATCGGAAAACTTTCCTGTATAATACAGCCACAATAACTTTGTAAAGATCAGTTGTGAAGACATTGACAAAAGGGTGCACGCTAAGTATTAAACAGATAACTTTTGCCTGTTGTATTGCTGGACTCCAAGCTCTCCACATAATCTATATACCAGTAAACTTGTGTCTCTGATTTTTGGGTGACATTCAGTTGGGCAAAATGGTGCATAACAGAGCAAGAGTGTTTGAACCAATGTACCTCAAATAAGGCTATCTTTAAAAATGCACCTGAATTCCAGGACCCATGGCTCCTGTGAGATTGGAATTTGACAAAGTTGTGGCTGCCTCAGTGCTCCCCTGTTACTGTAGTCATCTTTAGTCACCTAATCATTATTTCTAACCCTCCATGACAGTTTCCTACAAGGAAAGTCTGTGGGAAAACTGGAAAGAAGTTAGAAGTCACTCCCACTTTGGCCATTCTTTTTCTCAGTTTAGATGAGGAAATATCTCTGAAATGACCCAACATGTCACAGGGTGTCTACTGGTCATGAATTTAAGAGGGGCATCTTCTGTCCCCATATTTATGCATTTTCTGTTTATCTACAGTACTTTCCTTTGGAAGATGGGTAGATCTGTTTTTACACTGCAGGTGTGAGTTAATTGAGCCATCAGTATCCTCTGACTCATTGCTTTTATTTAACCAATTTCATGGGGCTGATCTTTTCTACTTCAGCAATCTGTTATCAGTGAATATCCTATTTGCAACTGAATTTCCAGATCTTTATCAGAATATTGCATGAAGCAGTCTCAGAATTTTCTTTTTTCTTAAAATTGGAGGTGATGACTATGACTCATCTTATTTAGATAGATTTAGGTTCTTGGGGAAGTTGAAATATACCAGGTAGCATCTGATGCTAATATTGGTTGGCATCTGTTGACATTAGTTTGCATCATTAATAATGATGTATTGTATGGTAAACAGCAAAGGTGAATTTACTAACATCTAGTGTAGGACATTGTTATTTTATGTAGTGATGTTACTTGAAAATCCCATTTGTAAAGATTATAAATAGCCGTAAGTGGTTCTTGCTGTCCAGAGTTGATTCTGTTTGAGTGACCTATGAAGTCTTTAAATAAAACAAACAAACATGGCCTCGCTAATAGATTTTTTTTTTAAAAGTTTCTAATAGTTCAGACATGCTATTAGATATTAGCATATGGCTTGCATTAGTACTGTAACTTGCTCTTTTCTAAATTTGGTCTGTGCCTGAGTCATCTTAAGATAAAGTAAATTAAAGGTTGATGATGCATGAATCCAGTGAAGTTTTTAAACTATGATGTATAGTTTAGTATGCTATGTAAGACAGGCAGCTGTAGCTAATTCAGTAGTACCTTCAAATATTGTTTAATATGGAAGCTTTTTGGAAATCAGTACAGTTGCTCCTGTAAAACAAACAACAATCCAAAACAGAGAATTGACTTTGGAATGGACTTCATAATCTTCAGATTCTAATATTAATTTTAAAACTGGGGAGAGATCTAAAAGAAACATACATACATGGAGTCCTAGGAATAATTCTGAGCTAGAAGCGTCCTAAAACCAAGAATATTCACAAGTGTGCAAATGTTTATATATGATGTACATATTTTGTATATATCGTCCTTAGCATGTTAGTGAGATACAGTGAGACACGCTCATTATGTTCATTTGCTAATCCCAGATTAGTTGATGTTTTATGCAAAGGAGCTTACTGAATTGCTGACAACTTCTGTTCTTTAGAATCCTTTTATTAAAGAATGAAAAGAGGACACTCATTTGAACTCCAACCTTTTTTGCTTTAATGCAGAAGGAGTAAATTAAGGAATATAGTTTTCTTTACCATGAATCATCCCCTGCATAAATTGATTTTACATACAGATGCTTTTCTACTTTGCTGTTTTAAACACTAGACAATTTTTATTGAAAAATATTTTGAGCACTTTTATGTCATATTTTTTAACCAGACATAATTTTGAATGCTTCCTGTTTCAAGCTTAATTTTAAAGAAATAGTGCAATATATAAACCTCATTATTAAAAAGTAATATTTTTCTCTATATTAACAGAATTCTGCACAAAAATACTTAAATCTTAAGTATCCCGAGTACTTGTCTTAATGGACAGTGCTGAGATTTATAAGTAGATACAGCTAGTGTAGTATAGTTATTATAGACTATTGTACAAATTGAAACTTGGTTTAATCCGAGTGGAACAAGCCAGGTTAAAACATTGTTTGTCTTGGACTTCTTCGTCTGGTTTATTCTGAGAGTAGGAAGAAAGGGTCTTTAATCCACATGACACATTTAACAAATCAAGGATGGAGCCATTATAGTTTGGCATGACTTGCGAACCAGTTGCAAGTTTGTTTACTATAGCTTGATAATGGATCTTTATAAACAATGTATCATTAAAGCTGTTTTCTCCATTCTATATTTCTGAATATTATGACTATTTGAAGCAGAATTAATTATCTCTTTGCACATTTGGCACTGTAACCAGAATTCAAACACTACATTTGATTATAATTTCCTGCTATGTTCATGACAACAGTAGCATCAATTAACTTGATTTAATTCTTCAGGAACAACATAGTAGTTAATTTGTAAGTTGTCTTCTAGGGGGTGCTTTAAAATTATTCAAGAGCTTTTATGTGAACATCAGTTTGCCACTTTCAAACCTTTATATATGTTTGTTTCTAAACCCTTTTGAAAATGACTTAAATTTTAGAACTTGTTTGTTATGCAGTATGCAGAACCTCTGTTGCTCCATAGTACTACTTCACAGTAGTCATACACTTCTGTGGATTATGAGGAAGTTACATGCTGATTAAGATAAAAATGAAAATGCAGCTTTAAAGACTGTGTTTAAACTGGAATGGCTATCCTTTTAGGCACCGAGTACCTGGACGAGTCGCAGCTAATGAGTTGCTGCTTGTGACATTATGCCGGGCGCCACTACTCTCTTTCTGAGCATGTGCAGCGCCCTGTGATGTCATTGTCTTGCCCCACTGCTCTCTTTCTGAGCATGCTCAGCTCTGGAGTGATGCTGGGGCGACTTGGCTGGCGTGCCAACTGAGAGGGCTCTGCATGCCCAGTGTGGCATGCATGTCATGGATTCGCCATCACTAGTCTAGGGGCATCTTTAGCTTCTGCTTTTCTAGCATGGCCACATGACAGGCTGTTGGCTTTTCCAAGGTAGTTCCAGATATAATAAAAGGTGTTGTCTACTTACAGAAGTCAAAGTCCCATTTGAGTGAGTTAAGCTCTTATGCCAATTGAATCTCATAGCCTAGCTATGTTTATAATTCATTATGTTCCCCAAGCCAGGGGGGCACCAACTAGTGTTATGCAGGTGAATTGCACTAATACAACTGGACCTTACTTTGCTTTCTTATCTTTCGCTTTCTGCAATACTACAGAGATTAGGAGATGTGCAGAGAGGAAGGATAAATATTTTATTGTTCTTGGCCATTCCACCAACAATAAGTACTTGTTCCAATAGATGCTTTATGCTGACAATATGCAAAGACATTTAATAAAGAAGGTGATAGTTGTTGAAGGCAGGTTTTCCATCTAATTGCAGAAGCTAGCATTTCTTTTCAATGGCAGCCCCTTGGCCTTAATGCATTTTTGGTTCATAGGGTGTAGGAAAAGAATCTCCATTCATTAATGGAAACATTTATGATGCACTTTGGCATTCAATGGTTTAAAACCACAAGATTGTGTAATGCTGATCCTCAGGGAAATTTAACACTGCCTAAAAATAATGCAGTAGCTAAATAAGCTGCCTCAGGTGGTTGTGGAATCTATTTTCTGGGATGACTTTATAGGGGGAAATATTTTCAGTAAACATTGATGTGAAGAGATTGATTTGTCTATAATTTCAAACATTTGAGTCAAATTACAGAATTCGATGTACAAGAAACAGGCATGTAGATAAATTCTTTTTATTGTATTGTTATCTTGAAAGTAAATACTCAGTTTGGGGCGGGGAGAGAAGGGTAAAGTAGACCTCTCAGATCAGTTTTGAGGAATCTGTTTAAAACTTTTGCAAAATTGAAAATAATTTCAAGTTACCTAGTGTTTTATAATAAAAGAATGCGGACAGGAAATCTATATCGAAATTGAACAGTGGATTGGTGATAGGTTTCTGTTAACATAATGAGTGTTTAGGAGTTTTTGGACAAAACGTTTTTTGCTCATAAGTTTAAAGCATGACAAGATTTTTTTGAAAAAAACTTGGTTTTTTTAAGTTGTTCTGTTTATAAAGTAATTTTCTATGGCTTTTTTTGTTTGTGTGTTTTCCTTTTACAGTATATATGTGGAAATGCATACCCATTTCACTATTGCCTTTTAGGGAAAGCAGTGTTATGCAAAGTACAGAAAAGGAGGAAATAATAACAGTTCAAAGAAATTAAAAATAAAGCAAAAAGAGAAGAGAAGCTACTTTAGACCAAATCTTTTTGATATTGTTCTATATTCGTGACCATGCATAAACTACTTATATGTTGCCTTTTGTTCTTTGAATTTGTTGCCTCCTTGTATTGGAGAATCTCATCAAAGTCCATACAGACACATTCTTCCTTACAACCTATACTCTTTGTTCATATATTAATGTTGCAGTTTGATCCTGTTTAACAGTTCTACTAAACCACCTCATCATTAGTTCTACTCGGACTGAGTTGTTGTGGGCATTTGGACCCATTTAGATTTGGAGATGTTCCATCTCTGACCTTGGATAGTGTTGCACTTCCCCATTCAAGAGTTGTGCATAATGTGGAGGTCTTCCTGGACTCATATTTCCTACTTGAGCAGCTGGCACCTGTGACCAGGACCACATTTTCACAGCTCTATCTGGTTTTCCACTTGGTCCCCCTTTTTCCTGCTTGAGTGGCCTTATAAACAGTCATTCACACCTTGGTTACCATATGGCTGAATTATTGCAACACACTGCACTTAGAACAACCCTTGAAGAGCTCTCTAAAGCTTCAACTAGTACAAAATACAGTGGCACAGACAGCGATTGGCATGTCTCAGTATGCTCATGTAATGTCTCTGCTTTATGAGTTGCAATGGTTGCCAGTTTGCTTCTGTGTGTGATTCAAGCTGTTGTTTGTTACCTATAAAGCCCTTCATGGAATAAGACCTGCTTGCTTGAGGGACTGTCTACCCCCAATAGTATCTGCTCACTTGATTCAAAATAAATGTCTTTGCTTGTAAGCCACCCAGACTCATTGGAAGGGGGTAAATGAATAAAAACATCCACCCTTCATACCAGTTATTCACTTTTATATTTAATTCACGTTCAGAATTCATTCACTCTTGACTTTAGGATGTATGGTTTTACCATGCATACTTAAATAACTTATTCCCACTGCATCTAATTTACTATTCGTTGTTCCTTAAATATCCAATTATCATTTCTGTGAAGCAGACTGGGGAAAAGCATGTTTATAAACAGATAGTTACTTAATGATCCATTTGTTTAGCGACTATTTGAAGTTACAATGACTCTGAACTAAAGATAGTTACAACTAGTACTCAACGTTATGGCCATTGCAACACCCCTGTAGCCCTCTCTAAGCGGTTTACAGAGTAAGCATATTGCCCCCAACAATTTGGGTCCTCATTTTACTGACCTCACAAGGATGGAAGGCTGAGTCAATCTTGAGCCAGGGAGGACTGAACCCCTGTCAGCAGAATTAGTCTGCAATACTGCATTCTAACCACTGTGCCATCACGGCATGATCACAATACCAGTGCTTGGCAGACCACCTGCACCTATGACTGCAGCATGCGCTTCAAATCCCTCCACCCCAGCCCACCCTACCCCTCTCCTCACCATCTGCCATTTTAGCCACCCTGCATTCCGTTGTCCCCAGCTGACCTTCACCGTCTTCTTCCTCTCACTGCTGACAACACACACCCAGCTGAGGCAACTGCTGAACCTTTGCAAGGCCTCCCTATGCTGCATGAAAGCTTTGCAAGAGTCTCACACAGCCCCCAGCAATCTGGGTCCTCATTTTACCGATGGTAAGGGATGGATGGATGAGTCAACCTTGAGTCAGTCAGGATTGAACTGCTGGCAGTGAGCATTGAGTTAGCCTGCAATACTGCATTCTAATCACTGTGCCACCACAGCTCTTAGGTTTAATGTTTGTGTTTCCTTATAACTTGTATAAACTGAGATAATATAATATATAATTTTATTTATTTTATATGCCACCTTTATTATTTTTATAAACAATTCAAGATGGCAAACATGCTTCCTCCTCCTCCTATTTTCCCTACAACAGCAACCCTATGAGATCATTTGGGCTGAGAGAGAGTGACTGGCCCACAGTCACCCAGCCAACATTCATGGCTACCGTGGGACTACAACTCAGGTGTTCCAGTTAACCTGGTGCTTTAATTACTAGACAGCACAGATACAGTAAATGTTATTTGTGTCTGTAACTAAACCCATTTATTGTTTTATGTTTCATTTTGACTGTTTGTTGTTTTGTTTTGATCTTGTGAGCTGTCCATGTGGTGTTTAAATTGAAAAAAATAAACTTTCAATTTAATAGACCTTGGTTAGTGAACTTTGGATGCAGCTGAAAATTTTTGTCCATACTGTGTAAGCTTCTGAACGCACATAAAAACTGTTTCAGAATTTTGCTTTAAAACACTTTTTTTTTATTCGGTTCCTTAAATCAAGAGTTTGCCATAAAACATTAATTGATTGCATATTTCTGCTTTCCTTGGTACTGAATCTCTGTGTTAGCATTAGGTAAATGCAACCCAAAATTGAAATGGGCCTTTTTATTTTTTAACTAAGGTTACATTTTCATCACAAGAATAGGAGCTGTTTGTCAAAGATTCCATTAGTTTTTGGAGTTTGGCTGATGTTTGAGGGAAATATAAATTGTTTTGATAATACGGTCCATGTCTTTTTATTCAAAACTATTTAGTTATTTAGCATATGGCATAACATACCTGGATTTACAACATATATTAACTCTTGAAATGAAACCCTTATTGTCGTTGTACAACATGTGTACAATGAGATTGTCTCCCTTCGTGCACTCCCACCCCAACACATGCCGATGCCGCATTGTTACATTATTGTTTTTCATTCAGGAGTTTGACAGCCCACGGATAAAAAGTGTTCTTCAGCCTATTTGTGTGGCTGCCTATACTTCTATATCTACTGTCTGATGGCAGAGTAATGAAGGGCTGACCAGGGTGTGAGTCGTCCCTGAGGATTTTCCTCACTCTTCTAAGGCAACGGGCCCTAGCGATGTCAT
>JANHFO010002161.1:48624-61651 GCA_032468095.1 Pareas carinatus
CGCCAGGACCCTAACCCCCCGGGGGGGGGGGGAAATCCCCCACCCATCTGTGGCCAAGGACCAAAAAAATCTGGTCCTTTCCTCCACTGGCAAGACGTTCTCCCTCACCTCGCACCCTCGGAGAGAGCTCTATGCGTGTCTCTCCTCGGCGGCCATTTTAAAAAAAAATCATCCAGTTTTTGTAAAGTCTCTTTAAAATTAGCTTCTTGCGACTTCATAAGTATCATTAACATCTCATGTATACATTTTATCATTTGTGTTGTTGTTATTATTATTTGTGACAGTCTCTTCTTCTATTTCCCTTATTTAACAAGAAGCTTTAGAGTTTCATTTCTGTATAAATCCAAATATATTCTTCCCCGTTAGAATAAATACTTCGCAGCTGCTGCTCAAGGTCAGGTCAGGCTTTCTTCACTTTCACTTTACCACTGGGTTTTAACTCTTTATTAAAAATCTCCAGCAACATCTTAGGTATTTTAGCCAGTCTTGCACTATGGAAGTAATATCTTTTTGTTTTTTGTATAAATAAAAAATTACTTTCACCTTTCTGGACTCTTTATTTCAGTTTGATACTTTTTATATATATAAATAATCCCTTCTGTTTTCAGTCATCATTTTTTCCCTTCTTTCGGGTTTCAGCTCTTTTTAAATTTCCTTTTTAATCAGGCAGGATAATCATTTGAGTTGGGATTTTAGTGACTCGCCCAGATGGCTAGATATTTTCTGCTTGCTTTCAAGCTTTCGTTCTTGCTTCGTAGCTTGTCTGTGGCTAAACGCTGCAATAAACGCAGCCCAGTGTTGTAAATCTTTTGAGGGGCCCTATGCCAGTCTCAGGTTCGTTGCCACCTCCCCTGACACTGCGGAATATCCCCAGTATACATTGCTTCTCTGGGGCAACTTTAGGGTTGGAACCAGGCATGGAACCAACCCGATCTGCTAGCAGTCAGGCAGTTCAGCTTGGGAGCTTCCCAAGTCTGCTGCCTCGCCGCCACGCCATCTGCCGAAAGTCCCAAGATGCAAAATATATCTGATGTCTTCTGATAATGTGGAAATAATATGTGAAATGAATCTCATTAAGTATTGCAGTTTTGACATTTTTGTTAGATGGCTTAAGATTTATATAGTGGGCAAAACCTAAGTCTCTCTGCCCATAGAATAGCAGCCTTATATTAATAGCTGTAGTTAATTTATGAGGAATATATTCCTTTCATCTGATCAGTGCTTTTGCATTCTATTATCACATGCTTTTCTCACTGAATTTCTCCCTCGAAATTGTGCACAGCTTTAGTAGAATGGAATATATTATAACCAGATTCTTATCTGCAGACATATATGCCTCTCTCTGGTGGATAAAGAGCTTTCCAGAACTGAGTTAGATGCACACAATAGGAGCAGGATAGAATGAAGAAGATTGCCATTGCATAAACTGAAAATAAAATTAAATGTAATATCTTAGTTCTGACATGAAGATAACCTGCAATCTAAGCATCACAATGCAATCAATCAGTTAAATATTGTCTGATAGGGGTTGGATTCAGAATGGTGAAGAGTGGTAGCCCAAATGGCTCTCACCCGTAGATGAAGGGAATGTGGTGACTTCTGCAGATTATGATTCTCTCTTACAGTGATCTATCACCAACAGGGTTGGAAGTATTGTAAAATGTGTTATGTCTCAGCATGGTTCACAGAAAAAAACAGTTGAAGCTTTCAGCAGAATTTTTACTTAGCTGATGTGAAAAAAATCACAGTACAGTACAGAAGGCAGCACAGAAAATAAGAATTCCTTCCATCTTGATTCAGGACATCCTATTGAGGCAAAAATAGGAAATAATCGAGAATAAAACTCCAAGATAGCTCATAAATAACCTATGATGAATTCCTCCCTGCTCTATAGCAATTATATTCAGCTATAAAATACTCTAATTTATATATGTTGGAACATTGGTAGAGAATGTCAGGTATACTAGGAATAATATTTAACAACTCTAACGCTATAGAATGGTTAAGAGTAAATCAGAAAGGGAATTTCTGATCTTATCATCTGTTTTCAATCTCTTTAACTTTATTTGAGCGAATGAAAAACTTTACATCTGTCTGCTTTTCTTCCTGTGTACTTTTTATGATGCTACTATTTTGAATGAAAAGTCTCAAAATGAGGGGGGAAACTATTGTTCAATCGTGGCTTTTAATATAATTTGCTGCATACAGTTGACATATTGTACTGTAAGAATTCTGAAAGTAGATTGTTGACTTCATTTCCAATTTGACAGTTAATTATTTAGCATTCATCATTATTCTATATAAAACGTACAGATCACATGAATATAAATACGTAACAATTTTGGTTATGTGAGGTGGCAGATTTTTAAGTATGAATTTGAAAACCTGTCAGATCTTCCCCAGTTATTGGTCCTTTAGGAAAGTAAAACTCCATTTAGTTGAAGTGAAAAGAACTCTTATTAAACGAAGTTGGTTGCAGTAAAGTCAGGCAGATTCTGAAGTTGAAAATATTTGGTTTTGACCCTCACGTTAATAGATACACAAATAGATGTGTGCCTTTTCCATAAAAAGCTTAGCAGGATAATAGACAAAATGTCACATTTGATAGCAAACTAAATGTCACATCTTCTGTGACCAATGGACAGATCTGCTGAAATTGCTGGTTATTTGAGTTTAGTAATGCCTGGAAACTGCCAATCCATGGTCTTCAAAACTAATTTCAGATCATGATAGTATGTTAACATTCCAACTGTTGAATATGAGGTTCAGATGCCCGCTTGTGAAAGTTCAGTAATGATTCTTTCTTTTGACCAAACTTGATTGAATTGTTGTGAGGATAGACTCATATATGCTGCAATGAGTTCTTTGAATAAAAGATAAGACACCAGTGTAATAAATATTGAACATGGATAACCAATATATGAAGCCAATCTTATTCAACATTTTATTCTACTATTTTTAATGCAGTTTGGACCAGTCAATCCATTTAGGACTCAACAAATGGCCGCTCCCAGGAACATGCTTTCTGGATATACGGAACCAGCACATATTAATGATTTCATGTTTGAACAACAAAGAAGAACATTTGCAACTTACGGTAATGTGTGTGTATGTTTCTTTATATTCCAACCAATTTAAAATTTTTATGCTTATTAATGCCATGTTCTAATATACCTCTAAACTTCTTAGAACCTCCAAAGCTTTAAAAATAAAATGTGCCCGTATGCCATCGGTTTTTCTGGCAAGTAGTAAGTGTCTGAAGACTTTGCTTTTAATTGGAAATTGTTCAGAAAACATCTAGGTTTAAGTTATCATTTATTTAATTGAATTTCATATTCACCCTTTTGTTTATTAAAGCTTTGATAATATTAATTTTAGTTATATAATTCCTGAACGAGTAAAGTAGTTAATCAGTACTGAAATGCTGCTGGTAATATATCCAGTTCTGCAACATATCAGCAATAATCCTCATTGCGTAGAAATGATTAAGATGAAATAAACAACATTTCTGGTTGGATGTAAATGTTCATTTTTCTATCACTTATTGAACAAGCTATTGTATTACAGTGCATCGTTTCCATCCAACTTTCAGCATAACGTAAAAATAACCAGGATCAGAACTTCATTGCAACTGCTCATATCCCAATACGCTGTGGATCACTGTGAAGCAAAATTTACTATTGAATGGTTTTTTTAAAAGAAAAATCCATAATATAAAATTAATTTTATATTAATTTGATAAACATTAATAACAATAGCACTGACTTATATACTGCTTCAAAGTACTTTACAGTAACCGTCTATAAGTATAGCCCCCAACAATAAAATATTAAAATAATAAAATTTATAACAATTGCAATTAATTTTTGTTTAAACATACTGTGAAAATGCTAGTCTTTCAGAAGACTAATTTCCTCAATTCAACAGGGAGTCCAGTGCTTAAGATCAGCTATAGAGAAAGTTTGACTCCTGTTTACTTTGAAGAGATACCTATTTTTAAAAAGTCTGTTTCCATAATGATACACATATAAGAGTCCCTGCTCTGAAAAGTCATTGTTCTTTTTGGGGATGGGGGAATATTTATAGCCATTCCATGAGCCTTCTGTGTCTGATGGTTTTTACGGAATAGTTAATAATTACAACTTTTTAAAAGTACCCATAAGCAAAGAAAACTCCTATATCACAAATGAAGAATTCCTCTTTATTTCAGAAAATACCTTGTAGAAATCTTGTACCTTGTAAAATGGCCCACATTTTAGGTCCAGAAAGATGCCGAATTCATTTTGGTTAATTTCCTCCTTCAGGGACAGTTTTATTATTCTGTATAATAAAGTAAATAAATCAACACAGTTTGTTCACCTGTGAAGCTTGAAATCTTTTAGCATTCATTTCAATGTGATGTTTGCAAATGAAAGGGAAAAAATAGCCGATAGGCTAGAATGTGTGTATTCTGTCCGAATATATTTAAAATTTTTCTCAAATTTATATTTATATACTGCTACGTTGACATTTGTACTTTCTGGAGGTAAAAAGTTGACTGTTACTCTGAAAACAAACTAAACAATACTCTAGCAATTTGTTTTCTCAATTTTCAACAGCGTCAAAAATTGTCTCCATGAATACTGATGATAAAAGAATTTGCCGAAATACTAGGAGGTAGAGAAAGGCATCTTCTCTGTCTCCAAGAATCCAGGTTTATTTCCACAGGAATGTGCTCCCAACTAAATGTTGCAAGAATTGAACAGAGGCATCATTGTTCAGCTACATCAAGCTAATAAAATAAACTAGAATGTTGGCAGCGAGAGACTAATACTTTGGATTCACCCAAA
Source organism: Pareas carinatus (assembly GCA_032468095.1). Classification (NCBI taxonomy): domain Eukaryota; kingdom Metazoa; phylum Chordata; class Lepidosauria; order Squamata; family Pareidae; genus Pareas; species Pareas carinatus. The sequence goes on from JANHFO010002161.1 coordinate 53,454, forward strand.
TCCTGGGCTGTCTTCCAGGCCTGCCTATCTTTGGAGAGCACTATTGATTGTAAATAAAATATTGTAGATTATAGACAGAGGAAGAAAAGAGAGATCTCAGCTTCAATTCCCCCCTGTTTTTTTGCTCTTTGCTATTTGGGAGTATGTTAATTTTATTTCGGAGAGCATCAGAGCATGCTTTGACAATTATGTATTCAGACGGAAATTATTCTAAGCCACTGAAAGAAGATACAGGACAGCAAAGAAAATTGCTTGTATTTGCTATTCCAAAGGAAGGTGATATCTGTTGAGGAAATTCAGTAAGATTTCTGCTGACGGATAATGATTGAACAAGGGCAGGCCATTTTTTTTTTCCGAATCAGAGGTTTCAGTTTAGGCTTAACTGATAGGAGAGTTATTATTGAGGCCATTGATAAGGTAGGGATGTCAGAAGAAGAGGCAGGGCTGCATTTTAGCCCATTGTTAATTGAGGGTGAATATTTTGGCCACCTAATGAGAAGAGAGGACTCATTAGAAAAGAATGTGATGCTGGGAAAGAGGGGAGGCCAAAGGAGAAGGGGACGGCAGAGACTGTGGGACGCTGTGAGGGACAGAGAGGCCTGGCAGGCTATGGTCGATGGAATTGCAAAGAGTCAGACATGACTTAGCGACTGAACAACAGCAAAAAGAAGAAGAAATATCTTAAGAAGCCAAACCCTTCTATTTTTTATTTTTTAAAAGCCTGAAAACAACTTTCCAATGTGGCCAGATTTCGCTGGAATAATTTCAGGCTATATATGGAGATGCACATTGGAGTAATTTGCAATCTCAGATACATCCTATTTCTCACCTATGCTTCTCATGAATTTATTTTGCCAGCCATCAGCCACGTGATCTGTTAGTACAAATTGCAGCCGAACAAACTTGGTGCGTTAGAATGAACATGCTGCCCCCTATGGCTGAGCAGTTATGTACTGTTGTGTAGACAAACTTCTGGTTCTTTGAAGATCCAAAAGGAAATCCCCTCTCTTGTTCTGTGCTCTGCTTAATTATACAGTAAAACAGGGTTCCACTATTGAGAGCAAAGACTGAATTGTTGTTCTCCCAAGTTTGACCTTTCTTAGAATAAATCCTGGTTGCCAGCATGGCATTTAGAACACTAGTGTGCTTGGTGACAATGCTTTTTGAACCCACCAAGTTTAGTGGCCCACATTAGTTTTGTTGATATTCTTTTAATTTTTTTAAAAAATGAGAGCCCACTATGCTGCAGAACAATTTACATAGTTTGCTCATTGGGTACATACATGTTCAAGAAAGGATCTGCTTGGAATCTTTCTTGAACATATACTCACTTCTTTGATATTTTTATTATCAGTTCTAAAACTGGCTGTTTCATCTGTTGTTGCTAAATTGATCTTCTTTATATTTAATTTTGCTCCCATTTTTTCCACTGTGCTTTTTGAGTTTCAGTATTAGTCTTGCAGATCCTTTGCGTTTTTGGCGCTCAAGTTAGTGTTGTTAGCATAGTACAGGTTCTTGATGTTTTTCTTTCAATTTTAAAACCACACTCTTCTTCCAATCCTGCTTCCCTTAATAAATATTCTGCATATAGATTGAATGAATAAGAGGAGAGTATGTAGCTTTGTTGCTCTCCTTGGCTAATCTGCAGCCAATCTGTTTTGCCATGTTCTGATGGACTGTGGCTTTCTGACTTGTATATAAATTTCTCATGAGGTCAGGAAGATGTTCATTTTTCTGAGTGCATTCTAGAGCTTGATGTGATTGATACAATCCAAAGGCTTTTCTATAATAAATGAAGCACATACTGACTTCTTTTTGGCATTCTTTGGCTTTTTTCAATTATCCTGCATGTGTGTATCTCATGATTAGTAAGTCGATTAATGTAGAATGGATATAATGACAGATAAATGGATAGTTAGCTTGAAAATCATTCATCTGTATAGGGGTATGAAGTGGAATGCCCAAAGATTCAGTCTTGATTTCATGTAAAGCGTGATTCATACTCTGAAGCAATACCTAATCACTAAAAATGGTATTTCTGTTTAAATGTGTGCTGACAGGAGGGAGAAGGTACATAAATCTGGTGGCATGATCACTTACTTTTGATTAATGTTACAATCCACACTTTCCAGTGTGAATAGATGATTGAAATCCTGCCATTTTGTGGTTATTTGTAAGCACTTTTAAGACAAACAGACATTTTGTTCAAACATGCAATGGCAGGTAATATTGCTTTCGTTTTTTTTCTTTCAATCATCGTGGAAATATCCTTACTTTTGGAACATTTGAAGAACAAGAGATATCACAAAAGTCTAGGAATATATCTGTCATCTTAAATAAATAGGTCGCTGGAATATTATAGATTCTTACAGCAAAAGATTGCAAGGCTTAACATAAATAGTCTTTTAAGCATAATTATTCTATCTGCTTTTGTTAGTTACAAACCCTAATTTAACCATGGAGTTATACTTACAGTTGGGGTTAAATCATTAAAAATAAAGAATTAATTATATTGTAGTGTATATAATTAACTATGCATTATCAATAAATGCTGAAATGCTATTTCTTCAAATACAGTCAGTGGTTTTATAGACTTTTTGAGTTAACTAGATTGGTATGAAGCTTTCTGTTTCAGTGACCATACAATGTGAAAGACTGAATATATACTGGAGCTTACTCAGATAACAATAGAAATATATGGTTCTGCGTTTATGCATCCCATATATAAAATCATTATAATTTTTATTTGTAGCATTATAGCAACAAAAGCTTTGAAATCTAAAGGTCTGTTTATAATTAATTTATAATTATCTTTGTTTTTAAAAATGTGTGTCGGACATGAGCCAAGGACAAACATTTTTTTGGGAGGTTGATAATATAAAGTAAAATTGTGACAATAAAAATACTTTATGAAACATAACTTTAAAATAATTTGCTCCTGCAGGATATGCACTAGATCCCTCAATAGACAATTATGAAGTACCTACTAAATATATTGGATCTGTAGAAGAAGCAGAAAAAAATCAAGGTAAAGACACGCCAAATCTGATTTTCATTTAGGATTTCATTATTATCTTTTGTTCTGTATTCTTGCGTTCACAAACTAACAATTAAGCATTGTATGAGCCATCACTATCTGATGGATGAGAAAACATGCTCACAAACAGGTTGTGACTTGTTTGAGTGGGTCAGATACATTTTAAAATTTTGAAGCATGCCATGAGGGTTTTTCAAAAAGTGTTCCAGAATGAAGATTAACTGTCACCTCTAATGCCTCTTTTTATTGCGATAGCTGATCTTCATGTTTGTTTTCTGGGCAAGCGATAATATTTCTAAAGAAAATATTGGGTTGCAGTAGTCATCGCCATTTTTGCTTTCTGAGAATGCCCTTATTTAGTTATCTCTTAATGTGAGAAATGTGCTATAAGGAGCAAACTAAGATGGAACCTAATCATAGCAGAACTTGGCACTAGAAGTAGTGTATGCTACATAGTCACAGATCTCGCCAAAGCTATTTGGAGTTTTGTTGGCTATATATGAGCACAAAGCAGAGACTATCATGAATTTGCCACATATTAAACTTGATTTTGTATGAAAGCATCAATGGATATTTCAGGAGGCAGAAGACTATTCTGTCACCTTTAAAGTAAGAATTGCTTTCAAATCTGGACATATTCTTTTGTTATTGTCCATAGGTTTAACAGTGTTTGAAACGGGACAAAAGAAAATAGAGAAAAGGAAAAAATTCAAAGAGAACGATGCATCTAATATAGACGGCTTTTTGGGACCTTGGGCAAAATATGTTGACGAAAAGGAGGTTGCAAAACCTTCGGAAGTGAGTACCCCTTATTTTCTTATTTTTTATTATAAAATTAGTAAAGACTGTTCTGTTTAGGACACTTCCTTATATATGCAGATGTACTCCTGCTCTTGTGTTTTAAATGGGAGAGGAGCTCTAATTCTGAACAACAACTTGGTGCTATCCAACTGTTTTGAATTACAAGTCCCACGTGTCAGTCGCTTGCAATTGGCCATTCTGCTGTGCCTGATGGGAGTTAGAAGTCTAAAATATGTGAATAGTACTAGGTTTCCTAATCACTGATTTTAAAGAAGTCTTTATTCATTACAGAATACGCTACTGTGATATCCTGGAATTGGAAAAAACATCTTACAGGATATAAATCACAGAAGTGGTTTTTGAAAAGCAATTCCTTAAATTACAGAGCATCAAGATGTCACTTACGAAAACAGACAGCTCTACTCAAACTATTGACACTACTTTAAAACATAGTTGTTATTTTGACACTGAAATACAAAGCCTCCATATCTATATTGTAATTGAAATCTTAGGTTGTATATCTAAGACACAAGTAGCAAAAAAAAAAAAATATATCATCAGATAAATATTTCTAAACCTTCTAATATTTTTTGCTGAAAATGAAGCAAAGAAATGTTGCTTGCTATAACATTACACGAAAGACCCCCCCCCACTCATATGTTCAACCACATAAGTGTATTTGATGCTGTTTTTCAGAATGTTTTAGTATTGATATTTTTGACAAGCACCCTTTCCTGTCTCCTCACATCACAAAGCGCTATTACACACTTTCAGTTGTGCAATTGCTATCAAAGACATCAAGTAAAGAGGGAAGGAGCATAGATGTGAGAGCATAAATAACCACATTTTCTTTATAATTCCTGTGCATCATACAAGTGCCTGAAAACAAGCATATTTACCAAGGAAAGTGGGTTTATCTCAGAGTAATAAGAACAAAGTAACGTATCTGAAAACTGAGATCTGGGCATTAATCAGTAAGACATCAAGAACAGATCTTATCAAAAATGATATGAGGGCTAAGCTAGATCTTCCAGTGGGGGAGACAATTGCTAAGCAATCTGAATCTGATTACAGAGAGAGAGAAAGCAACTATATAATCTCATTTTGAAAGATAATGTGTATTTTATCAAATCCTCCTATGAAATCAGTCAATTTTCTATCTGGATCATAGTAATATACCAGGAGTGATGCTGCGTATGGATAGTACTGAAGTTCGCACAGACGCATATGAGACACAATGAGTGTACGTGTGTGTGTGTGTGTGTGTGTGTGTTAAATCAACATGTTCACATTGTAATTTTCTGAAGATTGCTCAAACCTAATTATTTCAGATATCCTTTCTTGTTTTAGTAGAACTCATTGAAGGTATTCAATTTTATATTTTGCTGCAGATGTAAGGATTGTAATTTTGAATATTTTGGCAATTTAGGAAGAACAGAGGGAACTGGATGAAATAACTGCAAAAAGGCAGAAGAAGGGCAAACATGAAGATGATAAACCTGGAGAAGAAAAGACGGTTCTGCATGGTAAGTGATACTGTTAGCCATTCATTTGCATTTCTGTCATCAACTTTCCACTGTCACTATCAAAGATAATCCCATATCTGTATTTCATTAAACTAATATGACATAACTAGAAGTAGGTGCAGGGTGGACACGTGTGTATGTGTGTGTAATTAATAAGAAAGATGCTTAGTAATTGCTTTTTGTTTGTGGTAACAGGAAAAAATTCAATTTAAGATGTGGGCAGATTGAATTATTGGGAACATTGTGGAAATGTCATTTGTTTGGTTACTCATCACAAATGTCAGCTCTTTGGTTTTTAATTTGGCAGTCTCCTTTTGTTGTTATTTTTGGTGCTATTCCTGAATCTTTATATTTGTATCTGTAATTTTATATTTATTTATTTCATTTATATAGACACTCATTTCAGACAATTGATTCTGGGTGGCAAACAATGATAAAGCAATTAAAAATAATTAAAATATAATACAAAAATAATATACATTCTAGTAGATGAGAATAATAAAAATGTAGTGATAAACCATCTTATTTTCAACTAGAGTACAATCCACCATTTGCACATCTCTCCCTTGTATGCCAGATTCAGTATACCCTGAGAGACCATGACCTGGATGACACAGAATTTACATAGACATACAACAAATATTGATTTTAAAACAACAGCATATGTTTTAAAACATTTGCATGTCTATCTTGCCATAAATCTAAGCTTTTTGTCAAATCAGGTTAGGTGATTTAATATTTCTTGAGTTCTCAATGAACTTATTTATTTATGTGTTCATTTTGCTTCTGTGTCTCCCATTCTCACAATTATTTACGGCAGCTAACAGCATTAACATAAAAGACAATTGAAAATCTCAAGTACAGATACAAAATGTCTAAATCAAATAAAGATTTTAAACATTGAAAAATCTCATGTTACTGCAAGGCCCAGCTTCACTTATAGCTTGCTCTTCTACGATGACAGGCAGAACAAGTGCAAATACAAATATGCATATATAGCTCAAGGATAGAAATAAACTGCATTTGAGCTAAATATTTATCATCTCAGTATCAAAGGAAGCTATCCAACGAAGTTGAGTTTGACATACGCTTCATTGTAATCACAACCCATCTTGACATTGTATTTGTCTATTCTTTATTTGATAGTGTATATTTTGTATAAATTTTATATAAATTGTTTTTGTTTTTAGTCAAAGATATGTATGACTATCAAGGGAGGTCCTACCTTCATGTTCCTCAGGATGTTGGTGTTAACCTACGTTCAGCAGTACCTCCTGAAAAATGTTACCTTCCCAAGAAACAAATCCACATATGGTCAGGTCATACAAAGGTAAGAAACACTTGGAAAATTATATTTTCCTCTTTTGCGTCTTTGCAGTCCTTTCATTTGTTATAATTAGATTAAGGCTCTTCCAAATTTTCCAGAATTTCAAAATGTTGCAAACAAAAATTGCCTAGGATATTACTAGACAATTTTTTTCACTGCATGTCTATTCTATTCTCAGTTTCTGCTAGTTATCACTACTTCTCCATATAAGCTGCTTTTAAAATACAGATATTATTTTGCATTTAAAACAAGTCATTTCAACCATTCTGGAAGTAATTTGAGCTCGAAACAGTTCTAGTTCAAACTGGAAACAGATGTTTTAATCTCAAAACACTTCCAGAATAATCAAAACAACCTATTTTTTAACTCAAAGCAGCTATTTCAGACTCAAAACAAACCACTTCAGAATCAAAGTATTTTTCATATCTGTATTTTAAAACCATTGGCCTTAGAGAACTATTCTTGAATGGCTGCTCATTCATGGAAAACCTATAGTACCTGTTAATAATATGAAGACTTGGGGAAAATGTCAGCCTTACAGCTGTGTATTATAAAGTCTTCTGTGTGCTTGTGGCAGGATTTTGTTGAGTTTACAGCAAGTTTCAAAGTATATATTCCAAATGTAACCCATCCTAGTATTTTTTGTGGCTCAAAAATCTGCCATTTTTGCATGGCCGCATTTATGGGAAGTATAGAAGTCTCAAAGTAATGTAATACTAGGTAATGTAATAACAAATAATATGGTAGGCCAACCATTTGTCACACCGGCAAAACTCTTTCCTTAGCTAAAAGGAAGGTGTCTTTTCATTGGAGGCATAACTGCTTTTGCATTACAGTATCTCAATGCTCATCTTAAGTATTGGCATCATCCACTGCACATCAATATTAGTTTGTTAATGGTGTGGAAAATTTACTGTATTCCAATTGTGAATATTAAATTGTCTAAGTAGACTATCAAATTATCTATCTATCTTGACATTAACTCTTCTTCTTGTAGAATTAAAAACATTGCTGTGATTTGAATTCATGCAGATTTTTGCACTATCATAGTTTATACGTTTGCTAACCTTGCATACCTGCAGTTTCCCAGCATGTTAGAAAAGGGGCTTATCCAAACCTGCCCAAATGTTATTTTTTTATTAAAATTTTATATTGATTTTCACAAAGTAAGAATCATATACATTTACTTATACCACTTCATTTACACATAGACTTAACATTTTTATGTTGTTAATTCAGGTTTCAAGTTACTATCTCATGCTCATACTAAGTATGAGTCCAAAATCGGGGCTCTCCATCTCTTTGTATAACTTAACGTATTTTTCGGCCTATAGGATGCTCCGAATCATAAGACGCGAGGCATTCCTGGCGTCCCACAGAGCGATTCCCCCCCCCGTGGGGTGCCGGGAACGCTCCAGTCCAAGCAGCGGGCGGGGTGACTCCCCCGCTGCAGAGATTTCGGCGGAGCGATTCCGTGCTCATGGAAATCGCTCCGCTGGCAGCCCCG
>JANHFO010002161.1:149803-161896 GCA_032468095.1 Pareas carinatus
GAGGCAGATATTAAATGATATGACTGGGTGACATCTCCAGAATACAGAGCTTTCAAAAGCACGCCTCCCAAGCTTAATATATCCTTCACTTGTGGACTGCTACTATTTGCCAAAATGAATCCTGAATGGACCAGTTTCTCTCTCTCTCTCTCTCTCTCTCCCCCCCTCTCCCTCTCTCGCTCTATCTCCTTCCTCCCTCATCCATAATAGTAAATATGCTTACTTTTCTCTCTTAATAGAAGCTTATACTTTATTTTCTGTACCAATATGTGAGGAAACTGCTGTACTATTGGCCTTCTAAAACCTATAAGCAGATGACACTTTGGATTACACCAGTTCTTTGTACTAACTGATAAAGGGGAATATTTGTAGTTCATCAGCAATGCTGACAGTTTGGATAACAAGTATGGGTAACGAGACGTCTGCAAGAAACTAACTGAGCTGATAGAACACCAAGGATCCTTCTTTCTACCAATGTTAGCAAGAAAATTCTGCAATAATTATAGCAGCAGCTAAACTTTCCCAAAACTATAAATAGCTGAATCAGAAGACAACATCATAACATAAAGGTGGAAGACAGGAGATCTGATTTTAGGCGACTATTTAACTGCTGAGCAATGTGATGTAAAAATAGCATCCACCAATATATTTTTAGCAAAAGGTTTTCATAATAATGCCATTTGCCAAGCCTAGCCCAATAACAACACAATACAATGTAGCCAAAGTTCAGTTCCTTATTTGTTTATACCATATAGACAGAATCTTGCCAGACTAAACCTTTACTGCTTTCATCCTGGGAGTTTAGATATACCCTGGGAGTTTCTAAGGAGGGGATTTTCTAAACCTTTTTCTCTTCCTATGAAGAGGATTGTGATGTCTCTTGTCCCATGCACCTCCTTGGAGCGTGTTTTCTGCTTCCTGGAAACTTGCTGTATTACTGTAGTCCATCACACCATTGGTGTGTGGCTCTCAAATGAGTCACTAAAAACCCAGCTTAAATTAGCGTCAAGAAATAACATAATCCAGGACACTCACATTGTGGCATACCAATGCCGAATGTTTCCATTAAAGACCTTTGCTGCTGCCCCATTTAAGATGAAAACACTCAAAGTCTCAACTTCCAGAAGTTAACAGATACAGGGTTACCTATCATATCATTAAACTGGTATGACTTGAGCTTCCTACATCAGAAACACAATGATAGAAGATTGAAGCTATACTGGAAGATTTAATCCCATTCTAGCCTTAGATTTTTCTTCTGTTACAGGTAGTCCTTAATTTTGAATAGTTGATTTAGTGACCGTTGGAAGTTACAATGACATTGAAAAAGTGATTTATGACTGCTTTTCACACCATTGTTGCAGCATCTTCACAGCCACATGATCAAAATTGAGAGGCTTATCATGGTTGCCGTGACCCGAGGTCATGGGTCACCTTTTGCCACTTCCTGACAAGCGAAATCAATGAGGAAGCCAGGTTGACTTAACAAGTGTGTTATTACCCTTAACAACTGCCGTGATTCACTTAACAACGGTGATAAGAAAGGTTGTAAAATGGGGCAAAAATTCACTTAAGAGCTGTCTCGCTTAGCAACAGAAATTTGGGACTCAGTTGTGGTCGTATGTCAAGGAGTACCTATATAAGCACAAACTCTGGAAAGACAATTGAAAGAGGCATGATATTTCTTCGCTAGTGGGAAATCAAATTATTTTGCGTGATCTTCTCACTATTGCAATGTTAAACCTCACCATCAAGGCTTCCGTAAAGGGTGATCAAAATTCAAATGAAACAGCCATGAAGTCTCTTTAATGTTGAGCTATGATGTACGAGTAGATCTTTCCATGGATAATCAGGCACTGTGTCATCCATGGGGGCTGGGTTAGGAAAGCTCCCATTGCTGGAGAGGATTTCAGTTCCTCTTAGATGTTGAAGTCTCTTGCCAAATGCCATTGCCTTTAATCATATACAATATAGGTCACAATGACAGTATTATTTTAATACAGTTTTGCTGCAGGGTAGGTAAGGCATGAGACATTTTTTTGTATAATGGAAGGAAAAAAGCACAAACAATTTTATCTGAAAAGCTGCTTTCTCCAAGACGATCTCTCCCAATTTTGGTGTTACCGTTTCAGGCTTCGTAGTCAGGATGGATTTTTAGGAGCTGAATTCTAACATATAGGTCATCCGTGACTTACACCAGTTTATTTAATGACCGTTGGAAGTTACAATGGCACTAAAAAGTGACTATTTTACACTTTCAGCCATTGCGGTGTTCCCATGGTCACCTAATCAAACTTTAGGTGCTTGGCTACCGATTCATATTTATGACGGCCGCAGAGTCCCAGAACCATGTCAATGGGGAAAGCCAGATTCACTGAACAACTGTATTACTTAACTTAACAACTGAAGTGATTCACTTAACAGCTAGGTTTGCAAGGTTGTAAAATGGGGCAAAACTCACTTAATAACTGTCTCACTTAACAACAGAAATGCCAGGCTCAATTTTGGTCATAAATTGAGGACTACCTGTATTTGAAGGCTATCAGGCTGGAGAACACTGGACAGATTAAACAAATAAATTAGCTGTTCCTAACATGTAACCTCTACAATCTCTAGAAAACACTTTAAATAAAAGAATGAAATTAATTCAGTAAGTCTTGGCCCATACTTTTATACTAACCTCACTGTGTGGTTTTACAATATCTTATTGTTTGCCTATCTTCTGTGGTAGAAAATCAATTTAAAAAATAATTGGCCTGTTAGAAATTATCAAGGATGGATTTCCCTTTCTCTCTGGTCAAGGAATTTAGCAATCACCATTTACCAAGTGACACTACCCGGTTTTATCTCCTCGTCTATTAACGATGCTTCTCCCATGTATATCTGACTACTTCAAGCTAATTCCCTGGCAATTTATACAGTGTAATTATCTAGAAGAAGTTGTCTGTTTTCTGTGTCAATATTTGGGTTGAAAACAATGACTGTTAAGTGGCTTTGAGCCTGGAGCTTCCTCAATTCCACTCTTCATCCCTGTCTTCACAGTCAGGCATTCTGCTAATCGGGTTTAATAAATCAGAATTAGACACCTTTTGGAATTCTTTTAATATTTATGGCCCACTTGGGCTTTTTAAAAAGGTCACTGGAAATGAAAAAGGAAGAGAGCTGGGGAATACTAAGCAGAATCAATGGACATGTATTTCCAATGGTTGGTTACTTCTCTTTCCAGAGAAAAGCCTGCTTTTCTTTTACAGACTTGATATTATCTAATGTCATTTTACTTTATGATTCTATCCAGTCTTAATTGGATAGGAATCATTACTAAGTAAAATACCAAGAATGTGAGTAAGAAAGGAAGATTTGCTGATTTGCTGTGACTTCTTATTAGACAAAGCCTGGAAAGTAAGCAGAATAATTGGAGAAGAGAAATGTGCAAACAAGAGGCAGCAAATGAGCTTTGTTGCAGTTTATCTTCATCTCATTCTTCCTCTTAAAAAAATCATAGATCAAAGCATGATGGTATCTGATGATCCAATTAGAAGGTGATTCCAGAAAATCTTGGAATTGAGTTGTTGAATGGTTCAGAGTAAGATGCATCAATTTGATGCATCCTGTTTGATCCAAAACCTCAGTGGGCACCTGCTCATGTCTTTTCCACCCCACAACTGAATTGACAATTGACAAACTGATTTGGTTCTCTGAATTAAATGGACTTGAATTTGATTCAGTGATTCCAATTATGTCAGAATTCAAATTATATTGAACTGGAGTTGCACAGGTCTAACCCAAAGTAGTGTATTATGACTGTGGGTTCTTAACCCTGTCCGAACCTGGAGACACTCCATCTCAGATCCAAAATGGAGAAAGATTTCATTTCATTTCCATTTTATTACATTTATATACTGCTCTTCTCCTGACGGACTCAGGGTGGTTTACAGCCAGCTAAAATACACACAAGACATTACATACAAAACAAATTGCAACACATGTTAAAACATATTAAAACAATTATAATAATATGGGAGTGTAAAATTTAAAAAGCCAATATAAAACCAATTTAAAAACCTAATAAAAATAATGTACTGTAATAAAAGGGTGGGGCCTAGGATAGTAGATAAATGAATACCATTTTGATGGGAAGATAACAGTGTTCCATGTGTCTCGGCATATAGTCATGCCAGCCACATCATCACGGAAGCATCTTTGAACAATGCTAGGTCTTTGACTGTGATTCAAAGATGAGCACCACCCTCTAGAGTTGGATACAACATGCAGGAGAAACCTTTATTTTTTTATGAAATTGGGTGGGAAGGCGAGGGGAATCTTTTAATTTTTGCTTGAGGAGCAGGTTACAGCTATCCCAAGAAAGACTTTTATCCAGTTGGCTTGTATTCCACATGGGCGCATCCTTGGACAGGTAAGCCCTACCAGACATCTATATCTTAAACTCATTGCAAGTGGACCATTGTAATACAGTCTTCATGAGGTTCCTCATAGAAATCAATTGGAAGCTGAAGATGGTCTTGAATGCAGTAACATCAACAATAATAACAATGATACAACTTTTTATTTATTTATTAAAGTTATGTAGTCATCCAAGCCTTGCGCAGTGACTCTGGGCGGTATACAACATTAAAAATCCATTGTTAAAAATTCACAAGTTCAACTCATCCTCACTCTCCACCCCATGGTAGTGACAAACAAGCCACTCCATCAGCAGTTTGCTTTCAGAAGATAAAAGATTTTGATGACAATCTCACAGATGGAAAGTGTGGTTCTTCTTTTATTTTGTTATGAGGTGGCCAAGACATGTTGGTCAATGAACTATATATAATCATCTCTCACACTTTTTGTTTCAATTAAATTCACAGGGCATTTCCTCCCTCCCCCACAGGCTTTTTCAAATTGATAGTAAAAGAGGCACCAGGGAAACTTCAGAGTTATACAAAAACATAAAACACCAGCAACACCATTAGCTGCCTTAGTAGCATTTGGCCAGTCCTGAACTATAGCAGACACACAAAGATGAAACTCTCTTGGGTTGATGCTAGAAGAGTAAATACATTGAGGGCTCTTAGGCTACAACAGTGATGGCGAACCTATGGCACGTGTGCCGCAGCGGGCACGCAGAGTCCTCTTCGTTTGCAGAGAGCAGAATATCTCCTTCGATATTCTACAATTCTACTTTGTTTCTGTATTTGATACTGTATGTTGCTGCTGAAGATTGCTGACCAACTTTGTGGGTGAAATTGCTGGTGAAGACTACTTGCTAACTTAGTAAAAGGACTGCTTGACTGTGTATGATAACTGGACTGTTGACTTAGAAGACTGGACTGTGGTTAACTTTCTGTTTATAAATACCTTTATACCTACTGTACTCTGTGCCTGTGTGATACTGGTTTCCATCACGACTTCCTAGCCCACAGCATTTTTCGCTACACGCACCATCTGCTTGTTCCTAACATTGGTTCTAAGCCTAGGGTGCTAACACAGCCAATGTCAGTCCATGGCTACAGCATTATATGTGTCACATATCACTTGCATGCCATAACATACGATAAGGGAAGACAGAAACTTTTTAAATGCAAGGTAGATAACTACTTGATAGTCAGGCAGCTTTCTCTTATTATAAATGCTCGGTTGTTGCTTCCATTTTACAAATGCCCAATCACATACTTATACTAAAATATGGATATGTGTGCTTGCATGTGCTAGCAATTTTAAAAAATATATTTTATTTTTTTAATGGAAACCACTTTTGTGGTTTCTTTAAATTGTTTTTTCTTTGATTATTTTTTTACTGTGGGTCTATCTATAGTAACCTGAATCATAGCAGCAAACTGAATCATGGGGGTGTTTTGTACTTTTCAATTGGTCAGTTGCAAAAAGAAGCTCATGATGTTCCCATCCTGTCCTCAGTTGTCCAGTGGATGCAAAAAGGAAGGTGATCCCACCAACAACCTGCAAACAATTTGGTGAGATTCAAGAGTGGAAATGTTGCTGTTTTGAGGTGTACTAAATGACAACTTGGCAGAGATCTTTGGAACTGGGTATCAATTTCATACGTTAGTGTTTATGCTCAGAAACGCTGCCTAAGAATATACCGCTGCTCCAGACTTAAGATTCTATAGCGATTTCATCTTTGATTTATATATAAATAGATGCAGTTTAGGAAACAAGTTAATGGGTTTAAACAGAATGTCTTTTTCAATCTGTTTAAAAATAGCTGAAAAGCTTGAATTTTCCGAGCAGCTTTGCATTTTATTGATTTGTTTGGTTTCAAAACAAGAATTTGAGCTTTGAACTTGGCAAGAAAAAATCCAGTTGATAATTTCCCAAATAGATTACCTGGAAAGGGGTAGCAGTTAAAAGAACAGCTGAAGTACTTGTTCTTTGTCCCTTCTAGGAAAGAAATTAGCTTTTTTTTTCAATGCGTGCGGGTTCCTGTCATATCCATTAGTTCAAAAGTCATATTGCAAAAGGTTTGGTAGGCCAAAGGACTTTCTAAACCTCTCTGAGTACGTGACAGGCAGGCTTACAAACTGAGAATGGCTAGTTAAAAAACTCCCTCCAACTAACTTTTAAGTGTTTTATTTGCAAGCATTTATGCTTTTTTTTATTAAGTTGGGATTTTAGATATTAAAACCACATATACAATATGCTTTGCTTTATTTTATTTCATTAACTAGAAAAAACAAACAAATGCTGTCACGGGAATTCTGGGAGTTGAAATCCATACATATGAATGATTCCCCAGGTTGGAGAAGACTGCTCTGGAAAGCATTCACAGACCATGTAGAAAGTTGGCTTTTATTGCTAAAGAAATTATCTTTCTTAGACTACTTTCCCACCATTCTGTAATCTGCAAAAAGATTAAAATTCACAATCTACAGCTATAATTCAGAATCTGTCCACAAAAAAATGAACAATTCACTTAAAGAATTGCTATTTGGCTGCTAGAAATTTTGCTTTGATTTCTGAATAAACGTTAAGATATTATAATCATTGTCACCATCCTAAACAATAGCATCCTGAATTTGTCAGTATGTCCTTCCCAAATAGTGAGATGTAGCTAACAATATGCTAAGTCTATATCGGTATATAACAATATATCAGTTTGCAAGGTAATCTCTACTGTAGATTAGTGACCCTGGTTATGCTCTTATTTTATGAGAAAATCTTATTTGAAGGCCTTAATTGACTAAAGTATTAATGGCAAGAACTTTGTTATCTTTTAAAGAACAGCAATCAATGCAAAAAATCAGAGTCAGAGAAAACAAGGGTGCAAGGACAGAACTATATAAACAACATTTATTTAAACAACCTTTTTATCTTCTGTCTTCAACTGCATTTGCTTACTACTACTTTTTTCCTACAGTTTGTGTAACATCTCTTATTCCAAAATTGTGATGGATATCTCTGTAAACATGTACTATATTTGTACAATACTTGAGGCTATAGTCAACTGAATTCAAGGTAATGAATTCAGTATTACAATGTGGAATCAAGACTTCTGTGGTTCCTGGGCAGCAACAGCACCCGTGTTTATTTCTTGGTAAGTATAACTGAATTCATTGGGACTAACAAATTATATTAAAGAAGAGTACAGTTTGTTTCATGCTGCCATGGCAGCTCTGGTATCCCAGCCTTTACAAGCTACCAGACAACTGGACAAGGGTGGAGGGAGCCCTGTGATGTTATAACAAATATATTATACAATTGTAGGGGAAAAGTCAAGGTTGCTAAGGTTTGGAGAGTTTTTTGCACTTATAGTTTGCCTAATTTTGGTCTCAGATTACTATTTAGTTCACCTTTATTCCAAAGCTTATTCTACTCTGCATCAAAGAGAAAAGCTATCCCAATGAAACATCATAACCTATACCATAATAAGTGATTTATGCACCCTTTGTTTTCCAAGGACTTACTCCCATACTTTCTGCATGTTTCAATATTGGATTTACATTTTGTTCATATGGCTATTATGAGAAAATGTATCATCACTAAGAAACACTTGAAGTAGCCTTTAAATGATGGTGAGCAATAGAAACAAACAAACCAAAGTTATAGAAGAAAAGTCAGCTATAAATTTATGAGAAAGCAAACTGATGATGCTTCCTGTTATTTTCACTGTCCATCTCAACTACTCATCTTCTTTATTTACAACTGAATTTCTTTTGGGAAAATGGTTACACTTTTAAACAAAGTACTGGGTTCCAGATACTTGTCAATTTTATTTTCTAAGGATGCTTATGGAATCCAATGGCATTCACGGAAATGAAGACAAAGATGAAAGGAACTGATGCTTTACTGAATATTACCTTCCTTTGTAAATTAAAAAAATATAGAAAGTCAGGTAGGGTGGGAAATTTGCTTTGAAATGTAGTTTCAGCAATGTAATCTTCTCTTGGCAGTATTACATGGCAAATGATAATTCCACTCCTAAACAATAGTGCATTTAGTAAGGACTTTAAAGGCTGGATCACAAATATATGACTATGACTACTCCATAACTGACAAGTGAAATCAAATATAATAAGACACTTGAATATGGTCAGTTTTTCATATATTTTAGAAGCTTCTAAAATAAAAAAGACATGGATGAAAGTTATTGTTTATTTTATTTATTTACTTAGTTGCCCATTTCAATCCAACTGATTGAATCCAAATGCTTGACAAAGGTTGTTCGACATTATTTCTTGGTTTATAAAGCATCCTTCTCCTCTTCAATTGCTACTTCCTCTCTTGGCAAATTAAAACAGGGAGAAACAATTTCTGCCTGGAAAATCTGTCCTTCTTCCAACTGAATTTTCACTTTTTTAGTTACTGTGATTATAGGCTACCTAAATTTCATTAAGTTTAAATTTGTTTTCACTTGCTAGTTTAGGATAGTTATATTAACCTAATATTCCCTTTTACATCAACTATATAGGTTGCTGCTCAAAAAGATATAAAAGTTCCAATTCAAAGAGCACTGAGATAGGCTCAAACATCCTAATGTTGAAGATTTGGTGTACTTCTAAGTTACCATTATCTCCATTCGCGATACCTTCAAAATGAAGTTGATAGTTGATCAATTCTCACATTAATGGTCAACTACCCTAAAATCTAAATGTTAAGGGAAAATAGAATTTTCATCTATGGGATTTGACGTAGGCTGAAACCAAAACAGGTTGACCTACAATCCCACAGAGCTTCAAACGATCTATGATGGCTTCTCATTCAAAGCTGCCGTACCAATACATCGACTCCATTCTAGGGCTTTGTCAGTGTTGTGGGAGTGGGCAGGTCCAGAGAGGTCCCAAATGGCAAAAAAAGACCCTTGTGTGAATGCTGCCTTGGTAATAGCGAGAATACTAAATTTGATCTAGTTTGTGCCATTCGCAGTTCAATAAATCAAACTCGCAATATGCAATCAGTTTTGCATATTCTTTCTCCAAGGATGAGGTTAAGCACGCTGCCACGTTTACACTGCTTGTACACAGATCCAAACCTTGTGAAATAAGTTGGAATGGACCCGCAGGTGTCCTCACTATCTTTGACCTCAAACTGCTGACCAATTTGGGGGTACAAAAAGAACATTTCGGTCACCCACCCACCTTTGGCAAAGTGCCTCTTTTGGTACTCTTACTCTTTTTCCTTGCAAGGAGGCAAAATGTAATTTAATTTTGATTTGATTTGATTTATATACCGCCCCCCTCCCGAAGGACTCGGGGCGGTGAACAGCCGATTAAAATACCTATGCAAAAATTAAAAACAATTAAAAGAAAATAAGGCTACAAGGCATTCTGGTCTCTATCTCCAAGGAAAAGTGGGCCTTGCTCATGTATGACGAAGGTGAAAGGGAGACAAGCCAGGAGGATGGAAAATTCTTGCCAAGGAGAAATTGACCATTCCCAAATGTGAGTGTTCCCTAAATTAAACAGCAGATTTGTCAAGCCAGAAATGCATTAGATCAAGCTGCTCAAGGTAAGAAAGTCACATGGAAATACAGAGAATCAGGACATGGACCCTAAAGCAAGACCACAATTCCATTTGGAGGCTTCTTTTAAAAATAACCTGTCAAATCAATCCCGAGGCCCAAGATATCTCTCTTTTTCTGCTCTTCCTAACAATCTTGCTTGAAGTTAGAGACTTGTGATTATTGTATCTTGTGAATCAAAGTTCAGTTAGGCTATCAAAGGCATTTCCCTCACAGGGATTTTGAACCTGACTTTTGCTTACTCAAAAATAAGCACCGTTTCCAAGGAAGTTGCTCCTGTTCCTAAATAATCGCACATTTTATGCTAAGCGTTTGTGAGAGATAAAACTTTCATCAAACAGGTGGGTCCTATAGAAGCATATGCTATAAAATGATGTTAACTGTTAAGGAGTCAGCATTTTGCTCACTTTTAGTGCAAAGGATCAATAGCCCTGGACATTGAATTGCTCCAGCAAAATAAGAAAATAGCAGTTATAATAAATATCGTTTCCCCAAAGTACTTTAATGCTGTCAAAGGAGTTTGATTGTAAATAAATAAATACCAGTCACTAAACTTCCGTCATGAATCTTAATGACATACCATCACTTTTTAAAGAATATCACAAGTTGTGTGTGTTTCAAAATACCGTTCTTCAAAAGGCAGCTAAGACAAGGAAAAATAGAAAAAGACCTGCTGATGGTTTGACCAATATCAAAGAAGAGCCATTTCGCCATCATTGCAAAAATAAAAATTATGTTGCTGTAAAGTACAACTTAACGCAAGATTCACATTTACTTAAGGACTGCCTGAGTATATCATCGATTTAAAGGAGATTTCAAGAACCACACGTATTACATGGGGAAGGGGGGGCGCAGAAATACCTTTCTCCACAGAAGAAACCAGGTGCTTTCTGGCAAGTGCCGCTTTCGCACGGAAGGATTGCGTATCCGAGAACCCGGAGGGCCAAGACAAAAAAACATGAACCCAGTGGGCGGAGTTATCATAATTAGCCAATTCTACCAGACTCCGATTGGACGGAATGGGCGACAATGTATTTGCCCCTTTCTGCCGTGCGCGTGCGCTGGAAAGGGCTAGTGAACTACGCGGCTTTCGGAGCAGATTCCTTTTTCGAGGCGGCAATCTTGGGAACTGTTGTTAATAATAGCCCAGCGGCTATCTCAAGACGTGGGGCGGGGACGGAGTGTTGGAACGAGTTGCTTTGCTACTCTGTTTTTAATCCGAGCGGCTAAACATACAGATAACGTGTGTGATTTGGTTATGGATTAGCATGTTGCATGAAAGGTAGTCATGCAGTGGGATAACTCAGGGTTCTGCCCTGCACCCAGTGCTCTTCAGCATATTTTACAAATGACATAGATGAGGGGATAAAAGGAAGGCTCAGCAAATTTGCGGGTGACACAAAGGGGTGGGTGGGTAGAGAGAAATTGCTAACACCTCACAAAATAGGCTGAAGGTTCAAAGTCTTGACAGACATGGAGTTCCGATTGACGTCCAGTGACGAGTATTATGAGATGCTCAAGTTGATACCTTGGCTTGGCAGTAGTTGTGAGAAGGATCTGGGTATTCTGGAAGGCCACAAATTAAACAAAAGGCGGTGCTGAAGCTGCTAAAACAGCCAATGTAGTTTTGGACTGCATCAATAGATGCTTGGTGCAGTATGTCAAGATCCTGGAAATGATAGTACTCCTCTACACAGCATTGGTCAGGCTGCAATTGGAATACTAGATTGGGTTGTGATTTCCCCAAACAAGAAGACTGCTGAGAAACTGGAGAGTTGGTAGAGAAGAGCAACAAAGAATGAAATCCCTGGAGATTAAATTTTATGAAATAATGTTAGCAGAATCAAGCTTTAAGAGAAAACAAAGAAAAGACATTATGGCAGTCTTTTAATACTTGAAAACACATCACAAGTATTTATTCACTGTAATGCCTGAGTGTAGGGCAACAACCAATGCTTTATAGAGAAAGGTCCAATCTCAAAATAAGGAGTAATTTGCTGATTGTAATAGCTCTTAAACAGTGGAACAGCCTACCTTCTGAAGTTGATTTTAGGAGAAACCAGTCTATCCTATCACCTCTCACAATATTAAACAATACTGTATCTATAATAGAGACC
>JANHFO010002164.1:50761-64434 GCA_032468095.1 Pareas carinatus
TTATTTGTATGATTGAGGTCATAGTCGGGGGCTCTGTAACATAGTAAGAAGCGAAGTTTGGTATTTGCTGTTAGATCGCAGATGATGGTTTCAGGAAAATCGAGTTTCTGAGTAAGTTGGATTCTTTTTAAATCTATTTGTTTCCCTTTTCACCTATAACACACACACACACACACACACACACACACACACACACGTTAGACAGAGGTAAAATTGATAATAATCAGCCATTCTTCTGCCGTTATCAGTGCATCATCAGATGGTATTCTGTAGTTCTAGCATGTGAGCTAATTCACTACATCACACTTGCTGTAGACCAGGCAATTTGCTGCCCTCCATTTATTTTTAGCCTAGTTATCATCAGCCCAACCATCATAGTTCCTAACAAACGGCTGTGAGAGTGATCATCTGAGATATCTGGGGGACAGCAGTTGCCTTTCCCCATATAATTATTTTCTGTCTCTGAGTTGTCAAGCATTCACATGCTAAAAGATCCTTTGAAGGCCTCAGTGTACCCATAACATCCCATGCCAGTACTTAAGGCAAAATATCTAGTCTGATTTCAAACTACAGCATAGAGTGTCTTAATGGGAAGAGGGAGTGACACTTTTTCTGAAGAAAAATTGCATGGTTTTAAAAGAAAACATCACAGTAATAGAAAGTAATTCATGTTCTAATCAATCTGAGTTCTTTCCTCCCTCACATCTGACCAATGTATCATAAGCACACTACTATATATTAATTACTGTACTGGACCGATCCTGAGATTTTGACTGCCATATTGTACCTTCCAAAAGAACATTTACTGATACTTTTGTTGAGCATAGTTCATAAAACATCTTTTGACACGTTGATTTTCCATCACTGCTGGGAAGTCCTTGCTTTTTCCAGGTTGCTTGACTCTCCGGTCTTCTTTTAATCCCCTTTAACTAGTTGCATACAGTCTCAATCACTTCTACACTCACCTTTTCTTACCCACCTTATAAAAATGGGATTGCTCTCTGCATGACCCAGATTATGCCTCAGTGAATTCATAAATATGCAGTTGGATTGAAGCTTCTTCTGAACCCCAATGGCTAGTGCATAATACAAATTATCCTGCAAGAAAGTCCTGAGCTGGCTACTGATCTCTCACTGATTGAGAAGAGGTACGAAAAACCTAGTTGCTCCAGACAGTCTACTCACTTGTAATGAGCATGTCAGCTTATTTCAAACAAGCAAGTCACAGTGTATTTTTTTGAAATCATAGATATGTAAAATATATATTTATCACATAGGCATTAAAACTAATATGTGTATATAAAATGGTTAGATAAATTTAAAAGAGCATCTCATCCTCAAAATGATTTTATGACATTTAGCATATAGTCTTATGTAAGTGTAAGCTTAACTATAGCAGCTCCAAAGCCAACTCTATTACCTTAAGAATAAGTGAAAGATTTAATTCATCACGTTCATGATGTGGTAAAAAACTTACATTTCATTGGCCAAGTAAATGCATTATATAGCAAGCCTTTTAATACCACTTTCCGCTTTTAATAATATATTGAAATCCTGAGGGTGAGGTGATGAAAAAAACTCATAGTTTCAGGAGAAGAAAAATTTGATGTGGATCAATTCTTGCTTGAGGAAAACATTTAGCGGGGAATTGAAGAGTATATTATCAACAAGATTAGATCATTTAACTCCCTCTTACACACCTCCTCACTGGATACAGTGAGGAAAAATATCTCATGTTTACTATAGACACAGCTCAGTGATCTGAAGTCTATGGAATTTCCTCTGCAGTTCTATAACTTTAAATTGAAAATAGGAAGTTGAATATTTGATTGAATGTATAAGCATCCAAAATCATTTGCTCTGCACACACTAAGCTAGGATCATGCAAAAGACAAACTTGCATCCTTTCACACAAATTTGGTTTCAACATAGGGAGAGAGTTGATTATTTTTATATCTAGTGAGAACACTGAAAGCCTGACTTAAACAGAAGTGTTTAAATTACCTGCTTCTCCATAGCTTCATTGGCTGGCACGCTTCATTTCCTGTTTCACTTCATGAAATTCATATTTGCAAACTCTGCAGCCATCAAGACTTGGGCAAAGCTGATAAAATAGGAAGCCCCTCTATGGAAAGTCCAGACCAGGTGACTTCTTCAAAGTTGCCCTCTGCCTTGGGCAGGACTTCTGCAGGTAGGGTTGGTGGGGATTCTTACTATAGGTTTTCCAGCCCTTGACAGTGTTCTGCAAACCCCTGGATCCCATTCATTTTTTGTCTCTGGGCAACTTGGACCTTCACTTAGTTTCAATTAAAATGGTTACCCTAATGTGGTTCTGGCAGTCCTGTAGCTCTTAGGAAATCCCTGGACTAGATTCGAAACTGAAGCAACCCCAAATCATCTCCAAATGGGCTTGAACACGGCTTCATTTCAGCCTAGGCTTTATCTAAGGGGGCGTTTTATTATTTCAGGCTTCTGCCATTTTAGCCAGCAAGGAGAAGGGAGAGGAGAGCTTGTTCAGGACTCTTCTAAACAGAAGAGTACCTTTTTCAGGGACATCATCCTCAGTGTTGAGTTTTGTTACATCACGAACTACAGAGTATGGCCTTCTGACAAATGCCACTTTGCTGAGATGCTCCTACAGGCTTAGCTCTGTGGCACTGAAGGGTCAGCCAGAGAAGCATTTATAGTGACAGATCTTTGCTAATGATCCATTGTTTCCCCTCTGAACAGACTTGCTGACATTAAAAGCAGCTATAACAAATGTTCTTAAAAGGGATGTGTGTGTAATTGCAAGCTTTGTGCCATAGATTTCCACTTCATCTGATTGATTTGAGCAGTCTTACATGCTAGACTGCTCTGCATTTTCATCCATTGCCTTCTTTTGCTCTTTCAAATACCACAAAACCTTTCAGAGGCCTCTCTGGTGGCCTGATTCTGTTCATTTCTCTGGCTATATAATTTTCAGTGAATGTAGTTTGGGGGGAGAGGAGGAGGGCTGTGGAGGTGTAAACAATGATAAAAAGCACTCACTTCTATGTTCTCTTTTGTCTCACGGATGGGGAACTGCATGCAACAAATAAAAATGATTGCAATGCTGTAAAATACTCATCAGAATGCTTCTTCCAGTTTAGTAGAAGGGCCAAGGGCAGACAAATCTATGGCAGAGCACGTAAGGTAGGTATCTGTCCACCTGGCTTCATTTGTCTCCATATTAGTTAAGTGCAGCAAAAGTCCCCCAGAGTTCAAAGGAGAAACAGAACCCTTCTTTCAAGTTCTTCTGGAAAATTCTTGGAGGGAAAGAGCTCTATCTCCTGCTTTTTTATCCCAGAGAGTTCTAAACTTAAGGGAACTGTCACATTGGCTGGACATGCTACTTCTTTCAACCAAATCTTGGACACTATTTTCAACTCAGCTTGAGCAAAGCAAAGCATCCTTCAGATGGTTTTAAACATGGCTTTTCAAGTTCCAGAGAGACCGAGGTGTGAACCCAGATGGGTTCTTAGGTAACCAACCAAAACTGCAAATGCTGTTACTACCCTGTTTCTTCGAAAGTAAGACATCCTCTGAAAATAAGACCTACTTACCATTTTGCCTCTCACTGAAATATAAGGCATCCCCCGAAAATAAGACCTCCCCGATAATAAGGCCTTGGACTTCCGCTTCTGGGCGGCCTCAGTGGAAAAAATAAGACCTCCCCTGAAAATAAGACCTAGCGCAACTTTGAGTGCAAAAATTAATATAAGACAGTGTCTTATTTTTGGGAAAACACGGTAGTTATACTTTCCCAATTCATCAGGAAACACGAAATGGCTTGGAAAGAAGGGGCTGTCCTTCTCCCAGCATCCTGTCTCTTTGGGCTGCATAGACTATTCTATTTTTTAAAAATCTGTAGATACCCCATTCTGTCAGCTAGTGGGCAGCTTAATTAGCAAAATATCTCAAACTCCCCCAAGGTCAACTGGGACAAAAAAAGTAATGAATAATTTCCCTTTGTAAATATAAAATCTAACTATACGCTGGATCTGCCTTTTCCATGTATCGGAACACACAGTTCATCACTAGGCAGATACCAGAGAGGCATTCATGAGGGGCGGGGGGGGCTCAATTACTTGTAATATGTCCTCTCTTCAACATTTCATGAATAACTTCAACAGATAAAGCATGTAGAATAGGAAAGGGCTGCGAATGGAACTTTTTAAATCAAAGCATTACCTAAATCAAACCTTGTAAAAGTTTGCATCAAGTATATAAAACTCCTTCACACTTACACAATCATCACAGGCTGACTTGTGGCTGCTCATGTGAAAAACTTCCCAAGTTTTCATGAGAGGTGCAGTTGGCATTTCTGGATTTGTGAACTGTGCTGAGTAAATCTTGGATGTATCTCATTTCATGCTGGGAGTGTCATTTCTTCCCAATCAGGGAGAGCAGTCTTCACCAACCTGGTGCTCTTCAAATGTTTTGTTGTTAGGAACAAGTGGTGTGAAATTTGTACAACTTCTTTCCCCCCCTACCTGCATGCTGATATTTTGTATTTAGGACATGCTGGTAAAACTTGGCATATGGTTTTGGAAAGCAGCCCCAAATAATTTGTTTTGCCTCACAGTAGTTGTTTCCCCTGGACAAGTCTATAAGCAATACACTACAGATCTCCACTGGTAGTAGTGGCGTTCAGAGCATAGGGCAAAGCATGTTTACTTTAACAGAAGAGGACTTACTTTCATAAATGCATTTACATCAAATAGGACATTCTTTTCCATCTCCAGAAACTAGATGGTGGAGGTATTATTTTATTTTGTTTTTATTATTTATTTATAATCTGCCTATTAGTTTTATAAATAAAGTTAAGGTGGCAAAATATTCAGCACTATTTCTCCTTCTGTTTCGCCTACAACAACAAGGCTGTGAGGTGGGTTGGGCTGAGACAGAGTGACTGACTCAAAGCCACCCAGTTGACTTTCATGTCTAAGGCTGGATAGAACACTCAGTCTCCTGATTTCTACCCTGTTCCCTCAAAAATAACACCTACCCCCAAAATAAGCCCTAGTGTGTTTTTTGCAGCAAAAAATTAAATATAAGACCTGGTTTTATTATCAGGAAAACATGATAGCCTGGTGCCTTAACCTCTACAGCAAGCTGGCTTTCTTTTAAATCTTTGCATGATTTTCTCAAGCAGGAACATGACTGGCTCACCTCACTCATAATGATCCATAATGAAAAACTATTTTTTGAATAGGAAGAGGACAATCATCATTATATCAGATTGGCATAACCAGGAGACTTATTAAAATTTGCTGGAAAAATGTATTTTTCTCAACTAAATGAAGAAGTTTTTAGGAGAAAACAGACAGACACATTGTGAGGAGGAAAAGCAATAAAGCTACAAAGGCCAAGAGCTGTTTGGCCTCCTTCCAGTTCAGCACTGGGGATAATGAGGTTGGAGACTGGAGGGAGAAATGATCTCAAAGGGCTCAGCTCTGAATGTTTATGGACACAGCATGTAACCTGGATGGGCCTCTATCTGAAACGATCTCCCTCTAATTTTCTACCTCAGTGACAATCCAGCACAGGGCTATCAATCACAGTCAGAGAGCTCAAAACAGACCTTTCTTCTTCTTCTTCTCTCTTTCTCACTTCAGCACATGTTCTCTAAGATTGGGAGAGCAGGTGTTCAATGCACAATCAATTCCTAAACTAAAATTCTTTTTCCTTTGCCAATTGTTTGCTGGAGATTGTAGAATCCAATAAAGCAAAGAAACAGATGAGGGTTGACTCCCGCCCCCCCCCCGCCCCCTGCAGAAACAGCATGAACTTGAATTATAGATGCATGGCTTCTCCTTCCCAAAAGAATATCACACTACAGAAGCCACTAGCAAGGTATGCTTCCTCCCTAGTCCTCAAAAGATTCAGCCCAATCATTCTGTGGAGCAAGGCAATAATGGAGATGCCTCCTTGAAACAAGTTTCCACAAAGTCTGCCTATTGTCAGCAGAAACCTTGACCTTTACACTGCAGTGGCTAAATGATATGCAGTGAAGGTGAATAGCTTCCAACCGATCCTTGACTTGTACATCCATCATGGTACTCAGAGGGCTAAAACTCCAGCAGAAGCTGACCACATCAACATCCACTTCATAGGACGGTTTTCCTTCAAGAGGCATTGCTGAGTGTTTACATCTTCAGGCCCACCAGGTCTGTATATCTTATTCTACCCAACAGCAAAATTCAGTGTAGTTTGTTACTTTTTTCTTATATTTCAAGGGAGATGAAAATATGTATAATAAATCTTTTTTCTTGACAATATTTTTATAGCATATATTTCCAAACCATTCTTTAATATATTATTCTGATTCTAATTTTGTTTTCTTTTTATGAGCCCATAGTTCCTTAATTCAGGGTAGAATTGGGGTAATTGGGTGGAGCTGAGCATTTACTGGCCACATGTCTTCCTGATGCCTACATGGAGTTCACAGCAATTTTTTTTTTGCTGCTATATACCTCCTAACTCTCAACCCCCTGAGTGGGAGGCAAGCATCTTCACCACTAGGCCACTATGCTGCTCCAATTCTGATACCACTGTATAAACACTCCTTCTAACTTTCACTCTCTTTGGTTTCACCGCAAATCATTTCTTTCCTTTTATCTTTAATTCCATTCACTCTGTTAAAGGATTCTTCTTTAGTCCTCTTCACTACTTCTAAAACTATTGTTACTTTGATCATTCTATATTTTCTCTGCCTCTTTTAACTGTTGTTTGCACCCTTTGGCTATTTTATTCACAACTATATATTACACAAAATCTTTCCCTGATTGTCAGTTTTTTTCAGTAATTATTTTATTTACATTTTCCCTTCTTCCAAGAGTCCATCTTCATAACTCCCATTAATATAATTCTACACACTTCTGTGGTAATATTCTTTTCCTCCCATATTCAAAATAAGCATTTTTTAGACAGAGGCTCACAAAATAAAGACCATTCTCTTTCCGCCTTGGCTTTTCAGATGGCCTAATCCATTTCCTATATTCATCACATTCCCATGCCATTTTACAGATCATTCTCTACCTTACCCTACCCCAGAACCCATCCATTCAGACTATTGCAGCATTTCCCCCTGAACTCATCCTTGATAATAATTTCAGTATCACCTTTTACAAAAATGCAACATTCAACTATTTTGAATCTATAACTTCCTATTGTACTTTCATATGCACTCTCAACAATAACACTGGTTCATATGTTCTGACATATTGTATATTTCTGCTTTTCACTCATAATTAAGCCTACTTCTTCTGTTTCCTGCATGTATCACTCCATAAACTGGGTCACTTTTGTTCAGATATTTTGGAGCCTTCCCTTTTCTCTTAGTTGTACAGGCACGCAACATTTCTGTTGTTCTTTCATTAATATATGCTGTTTACCATTTATTGTTTTTATTGCAAGTCCTCACTGATTGTCACCGGATGAGACCATAAATACTAACCTCCACTACCATCATGACTTTCATCAATCAGTGGTTTCACATAATGTTTTTCATAAGATAAGAATAAATAGGCAAAGTTACCAGTCTTAGTCATACTGTACTACATACAACATTCCTTGCTCACAGTAATGATAATAAAGGACAGTTTGAGCACATTTTGGCCAGTATACAGCAACTGCAACCAAAACCTAATTTTATTCCCAGCACATTGACATCAGGATTTCTATTCTGAGACTATCTGCAAGCCAAACATACTGTTGCATGATTCCTGCCAATTAGGAGGTATGTGGAGGTATATTGATATAGAATTAGGATACAGTTTTTGATATTCTTTTCTTTGGAAAATATACTTGAGAAATAATTGTAATTTTTCCAGATAAATAACAGACATGTGTTCACCACTTAAGGATGGTTTGCAAAACATCTAAATATATACAGTATGCAAATGTTTGATTTATTGATAGTGTTCTGTAATTACATACAATGAATTATAATGAGTCTTTAGTAATTACTTTCCTCAATCCTTCTCATCCATAGAATGTTTTTTACTGGGGCTTTGGAAGCAGTATTATTCTGTGGAATGGAGGGTTTTGAGGATTTTTTTTTGTTAAGTCCCTTCAGTCTATTTCCTGTAGCACGTTTATGCCTGGCTTTTGTTAAACAAGTGCAAAGAGCTTGCTGAACATCAAGAACCTTTTTTTGGCTGACTGTATCCATGTTTAAGATTTTTTCACAAGACACGCAGTGTTTCTGCAAAAGCTTTAAAGTATGCAATTCAAACTTTAAAGGATTCGTTGCAGCACTGATGCAAGATTGCAGCATTAAATCGATCATAGCTTACAGCCTAAGAAGGCAAAAGGGTGAATGTCCTGCACATCAGCAGTCAGATTTTACAAAAGCCTCCTAAAAAGGCTACTCCGTCATCCCAAAGGATGTCTAGAGTGACAATTGTATAGCTTTGCATAATGCTGATATATTGGCTTGCCAGCTTTAGAGAAAACAACAGCTTGCTGGCTTACTTCTCTGCTTTTAACAGTATTTTGGCATCAGCTGGGAAATCTTTGCAAGCACACAGATCAGCATTATCATCAGCTTGGATTGTGGCCAGGTAGCGACAGAGAGGATAAGGAAGAAGCAGAGCATAAGATCCGTCAGGGTGTTTCTGGTAAGAGCAACAGCAATAGGAAACCATTGAAGAAAAAGTAGTAAGGTGTACTTGAGTGTACTCTCTGTCTGATTTTGCACTAAACTGCAACTGTACACTTTATATTTCGTGCAGGACATTGTGGTTTGCCTTTTGCTTAAATGAGGAGTCACACCACATAGGTAAGATCACACTGATAATGGGGCGGGGATGAGTGGGCTCCGTTTCCTTCTAATCCTGTTTTAAGACTG
Source organism: Pareas carinatus (assembly GCA_032468095.1). Taxonomy (NCBI): domain Eukaryota; kingdom Metazoa; phylum Chordata; class Lepidosauria; order Squamata; family Pareidae; genus Pareas; species Pareas carinatus. Next base: position 59,637 of record JANHFO010002164.1, read on the forward strand.
GGATATTATAGTTGTCATACTGAGTAGATTGTTGAGTATTTCAGTGCTGCTGTTGAATGCAAGGTCAGCAAACAACAGAACATCACTCATTCAAAATTCAGTCCTGGATGAGCAAGCTGGCTTAGCATATGGTAATAAGAACCAAATTTACTTTCAGTCCAACATCTAAAGGGTAATGATATCAGCAACTCAGAGTGAGACAGCTGGGATCTTTTCAAGAAAGACAATTCACACACCCATCAACACTCTCATTTACGTAGAGGCTTGCCTGTGGTATTTTTGTCTCAGTTAACCAGTTTTGCAGCTCATGGCTTAGCATCTTAACCACTATGCTATGCCAGGTGTCATGTATGGAATACCAGTCTAAAAAACAAAATCCTCAGATAAAGGGATGCAATTTTACAGCAATCAAGATAAAGAAACAATAAGAGCATTACCAGGAATCTACATGCTCACTAGAGTTTTTCCAACCATAAAGTAAGCAGCACTGATAGAGATTAAGCATTACAGAGTGAACATGATTAAAGGCTCCAAGCCAGCATAAAGTAGGAAAGATTTTTTTTCCTTTTTAAAAGAGAGGCATAAAAACAGTTCCTCTGGCCTGAGTACCTGATGACATATTTGGGGAATAACATCAAATGGAGGAAAAAAAATAACAGCAGTGCAGAACAGAGTATGGAAATAAAAAAGGAATTGTTAAAGTTTTACAGCATTTGCAGGAGTTCATTACTGGAAAGGGGCTATAAGAACTAGTGGTTCCACACACTAACTCAACATCAACACCAATGATATATCGGGAGAATGTAATTATCTTTAAATAAGCTTGCCAATTCCTGGGGCTCATCAGCTTTCAAAATTGTAAGATTTAGAAGAAAATCTGCTGGCTTTTCTGATAACTTAAATGCAGAAACTTTGCAGGTGTAAAGAAAGGAATAAAGTCTGATAAATCTATACCCATTTCCCTTAGGCATAGTCATAAGTAAAGATGCAATCGTGACTCTATACATAGCTTAAATTTTCTTTTGACCCAAAATAACCAAGAACAGTCTCTTTGTCTTTGTGTCTGACTTAAAATCTTTTTTTTAAAAAAAGATATTTATCTCATTGTCACTAGTCAGCCCTCAATCTGTAGTCACTCAAATTTCTTAACTGCTCTTCCTTTTACAATCTGGGTGGCTTCTGTGAGAAATTGGATTTAGATAGAGATCCCTTACTTCCTCTTTCCTTTCTCCCATGAAGAATTATCATTCCCATTACTTCTTATAAGCGCAGTGGGAAAAGGACCCCGGATGATGGCATCTGAAGGCTACCAAAACAGAAGAGCCCATCCTGGAAGAAATCCTTTTTTGAAATTAAAAATTTAAATGAGCCAGTTTGGTCTAGCAATTAAGGCACCAGTCTAGAACTCTGGAGACCTTGAGTTCTAGTCCCGCCTTAGGCCAATTGGGTGATTTTTCATCACCCACTTTCTCTCAACCCAACTCACCTCACACGGTTGTTCTTATGAGGAAAATAGGAGGAAGAAAGAGTATTAAACAGCATATATTCACCACCTTGACTTATTTATAAAAATAATAAAGATGGAATTTTAAAAAATCTATTTGTTTTTTTTAAAAATCACCCTTCACTTCTCTTACAGTATTTTACATTGGTATCATTTTAAGAAAAAAATGTTTCCTGATCATTCTGTAAAGATCAGTTTGGTAATTTGTAAGAAATGTTTTTTTAAGAGCTTTTGGCAGTAATTGGGGTTTTTTGTTTGTTTATTTTAGCTATTTTTAGCAGTAGTAGAATTTGGGATCTTGAACATTTATTATTTACCCACAATTTATGAATAAATTAAAAGGCAGTACCTGTCCTTTACAATTTCTTATAACTGTTTACCTCCCTCCATTGAGAGCATTGTTATTACTTTTAATAAGTATTTATAAGATTATTAGCTCTGGCTTTTCACCAAGAACTCAAAGTGGCCTACATGGACATTTTTCTTGCTCAAAGCAGAAATTCTTTGAATATAACAGAATAAGAGAGTTGGAAGGGATCTCCTACTCCAACAAAGTAGACTGGAGAGAGAATGAATGACCTGAAGTAAGTTTTGATAGTTCAGGATATACTGGAAACATGACCTTCCCTGGCCTTGACTATCCTTTTATTTTCACGTATTTCTATTTTCTTTTCTCTATTCTTCCATAAGTTAGCAGGATGTAAGAAACCTCTCCTTTTATGTAATAATTGTTAAGTTTGCTTAGGAATCTTTAGCATGGTGTTTCATCAGAAGCTTTTCAAATGTCCCAGCCAGCTTTCTCAATGGGACAGTATTTGAACACACTATAGTTTGCATGCCAAAAGTTCAGAGAAAAGGGATTTATATTTGGCAGAATTATTTCAGTGTTTGGTTGTAAAAAACCTCCCGATTTAGCTTCATGGTGCCTTGCAACATTGTGAACATATCTATGTGGGATATGATTGCTGTTTCTTTGTTGTTTAACAACAATATGGAAACAGTCTGTTATTGTCAGCTTCAGAGGTGGTATCATGAACATATATTATGTAGGGCAGGGTGTTTTTATTTTAAAAAAATTAAAAGCAATTTGGAAGTGGTTTGCTATTGTCTGCCTCTAATGTGTTTTCAGCTTCCCAGTCTAGCCTAGAGCTCTGGCATGGACAATTTCTATCCAAACATTAACCTGCTTTGACCTTGCTTAGCTTCCAAGCCCAGACAAAGTCAGCCAGATGCTGACTTCCAACTCTGTTATTCTGCTGAAGATTGATACTAATGCCTAGATGTTAATGTGCAGTGAGGGTCAGTTTGGTGTACTGATGAAAGACACCAGTCTAGAAACTGGGAGACTGTGAGTTTCTGCTTTAGACATGTGAAGCTGTGTGACTTTGGACCAGTTCAGTTCTTTCAGAAGAAGGCAACGGCAAGTCACTTCTAAACTCTTGCCATGATAACTATAGAGCAGGCAGACACTAGTTATCACGAATGATTCAAGTATTCATTCATGTGGGGACACACACACACAAAGTGTAATAGCTGCAACCTCCATACTGGGAGACTGAATCTTGTCACAAGCATTTCTATTGATGGCTTTCATAAATAAATTATCCACTTTTAAGCATGATATCCTTATGCTTAAGGTCTTGCCCTCTTTTCCCAAGATTTCATTCCCTATAAAAGCAGACTGAGAATGAAACACTGCTGTCAGTTTCCAAACAGCTTGGCTTTTAACCTCTTTCTATCTCTGCATCTCCAGATGAACTCATTGGCACTAAACAGCAGTCACAACTTCTGTTCAGCTGCAGATCACTATTCACATGTCAACATGATGTCATTCATTGCAAAGCACGGTACAAAGGTATTCCTCTGTCTGACTAGGAGAGAAATGCTCAGGTTCCCTTACTTTGCTACAAACATGGTTCGGTAGTTCACTTTTTAATACCCTGACATTTCATCAATGTGCTGAGAAATGTTCTCAGTTGAGCCTGTAGGTCTGTGCTTCTTCAGAGAAACATAGGGCTGAAAGGGATCAAGGAGATATGCTAGTCTAATTCCTTGCTCTAGACCAGATATCCTATTACTATCCTAGACAAATGGCTGTCCAATGTTTGCTTCAAAACTTCTAGTGACTGAGTAGAAGGCAGACTATTCCACCTAATTTCAAGTAGGAATCTCTTTCTGTAAAAATTTCAGCCCATTGGTTTTTGTCCTACCTTCAAGCACTACGAAGAATCTATCTACACTCTATTCTCTGTGACGGCAAGTATTGTATCTCCCCCTAGCTCTCTCTTTTTAAGGCTAAACATAAGCCAGGACCTGCCTGCCTCTATAGCCGTTTCTTTCACAAAACAAGTAACTTTAACTGGTCTTCATAGGTTTTAGCCTCCAAGTCCTTCACCATCCGTATCACTCTTTTCTGGAAATTCAAGTTCCCCAACATTTTCTTATGCTGTGGCAATCAGAACTAGCACTGCATCACTTCCTAAGATTGTCTACATGCCAATCTATGTTGATTTAGTCAAGTTTGCATAGTTTTTTTTGTAGCTACAGCATGCTTCTGCCTAATAATCTTTTAACCTTGAGCCTGCCTTCTGAAGTGTAAACAATTGTTCCCAGTATTGTATCAGCAGCAGATATGATGAGCATCCCTTCTGTCCTTGTGCCTATGTTTTGTTTATGAAAATGCTAGTGTATTGGGCACAGGAAAGAACTCTGAAATACCTCATTGCATATCTTTATCAGTGGAGATATAGATCCATTAAGGATCAGGTGTTAAATATATTTGTTCAACCAACATTTAATCTGTCTGGTTGTAGGAACATCAACATTGATCCATTTTATCAAGAATGAGGCTACAATCAACGTTATCAATTGCCTTACTGAAATCTAACTATGCTACATCCCCAACATTCCCTTGGTTCTTGAATCTAATTACCTTATTTAAAAAAAGCAATAGTGTTTGTCTGGCATGACTTTTTTTAAACAAGTGCATGCTGGCCTCTTGTAATCACCTTATTCCTTTCTAAGTACTTGCAAACTCACTGCTTGATTATTATTATTATTATTATTATTTTTTTATAATAAAATTTTTTATTGGTCAACAATAAAGAAAATTATAGCTTACAATATGTGGAATTTCAATTACTAAAAAAGATAATTATTTTATATAAAACAAAATTTCCTTTATATGACTAGACTTCTCTTAACAAAAAAAACCATATCCATAATAACAGTAGATTTAGGTTAACCAGAGTATATTCATAATTGAATACAGCAAACAAGTATTCATTTCTTAGC
>JANHFO010002164.1:83121-95233 GCA_032468095.1 Pareas carinatus
AGAGGAAAAGAGGAGGGGAGGGGAGAGGAGATGAAGAGAGGAAAGGAAAGGGGGGAGAGGAAGAGAGGAAAGGAAAGGAAGATAGGAGAAGAGGGGAGATGAAGACAGGAGAGGATGGGAGGGGAGAGGAGATGAAGATAGGAAAGGAAAGGAGGACAAAGGAAGAGAGGAGGGGAAGAGCGAGGAGGAGGGAGATGAAGAGTGGAGGGGAGATGAAGAGAAGAGAGAAGAGGAAAGGAAGAGAAGAGAAGAAGATAGAAGAGGGAAGGAGAGGAAAATAGGAGAGGAGAGAAGAGGAAAGGAGGGGAGGGGAGGGGAGAGGAAGATAGGAGAGAAAAGGAAGATAGGAGGGGAGGGGAAGAGTGGAGGGAAGGAAAGGGGTTCCATTTATGATTTTGTTATAATTAAATAAGCTGTTTTAATTTTATTATATTAAATAGGTCCCTTTTTATTAATAAAATGGAAACTCTCTGATCATCATTTTAGAAATGCATGTATCTTTTTTAAAAAAATCATATTGGTGGGCCTCGGGATTTCAAATTATGAATTTGGTGGTCCCTGAGGTCAAAAAGGTTGGCGAACACTGTTCTAGAGTACATTAAACACACAACAGATGCACCCCCTTTGTGTGTGCGTGGCTTTGGAAATTGTATCAGTTTTGTAGGGAAAGTCTGTATCTTCCTTCTTCCTTTTCAAAGCAAGCATTTGCTTCCATGCCAAATGACTGCAGGTCCCTTATTAAATTGCACTTAGAACAGCATCTGTCAGGAAAAGAGAGAGAGCTTTCCAGATAAGTTGGAGCCATTCATTATTAAATTATCCTCATTCACTCAAAAGTCTCATTTTCATTGAATTAAATGAAGAGTGCTTGAGACCAGCTGCTACTGCTGCTATGAAATTAAAGGATACCAGAACTGCAGACCTAATATGCAATCCCCTGAGCAATGGGCCCATGCAAAACACTTTTCATTTAACACACATTTCCAGAGGTAGAAAAGAATTTCATTACTTAAAAAAAAACTTTGCCAGTTTCTTCAGGGCAGAAAAGACCAAAGGCTTTTTTTAAAAAAAATAGCTATGGGAGAAAACATCCTGTTTGATTCTTTAATCAAGGTAAAAAAGGTTAGATGTTTAAATACACAGTTCCCCTTTCTTAAACTCTTTTGATATCTGGTATTTTCCCTATGATTGGAATACTAAATTAGAATTACCACCTTTTTTTTTTACAGGATCTTCATCTTTAATAGTCATGTGACAAATAAATGCAATACTCTTATAGGACACTGCAGGAACTTGTACAAAAGAAAAACAGCTATAGACTATGTTATCTAGTTATTACTGATTTTGTTTCCTGATCTGAAAATTATAAAATATAACCTCGGAAAATGAAATACTGCCATTACACAAAGAAACTCCATCATTTCTAATGTAGCAGTTGCAATTGTCCTAGAGTGACAAACAACTTTAAAATAATCCATATTTAAATTACAGTTTAATTAAATAATCCATAGATTAGTATTCCTCTGTTAAAAAAATGAACAAAGTATTGACAATCATCCCAAAATGCAACCAATAACAGGTCCCTGGTTACTATATCTCCTTGACTTTGTTCTTCAGGTAAATATTTGATATATTTTTCATGAATCGTACAAATTGACAACTGGTGGTTAGCAGCAAAACATCTGGTGACTTCCTTATTTCTCTTTCTACAATTATAATCACTTAGTACAGCAATCTATGATTACACCAGTCAGTGTCAACCCAACTGAAGTAAGTAGTACAATTTCATGAGGTGAGGTGACTAAAGTCAGAAAACACAATTTTTACATTGGAGCAGCTTCTTTCTGGAAGTCAGGCTGTTCCTTGTCATCCCTCCCTATCTTACCCTACCTCACCCTATCATGTGTGATGGACTTTGGAAAGTTGCAAAGACTGTACTTTTCCAGAAAACCTTTGAAGAATGACCCTGCACCATCTGTAACTGAATTTAGTTAGCTTGTTGTATACTTTATCTTTATCTTTATTTAGATTTCTATACCGCCTTTCTCCCCAAAGGGACTCAGGGCAGTGTACAGCCTTATAAAATACATAAATACATACATCTAAAATTAAAACTCTGTTAAAAATATATATTAACATGTGGCTGAAATTCTAAAAAACCAGATATTAAGACCAATTTAAACTGAATAGAAAATCTAAAATCTGAATATTATGTTATTGTTTGTTTTCTATTGTTCTTCTGATTTATGATCTGCCTTGCATATTGTCTATATTTTACTGTGGTTTATATCATTGCAAGATCTCATGAGTGAAAGAGATTAAATTACATATAAATTCAATACATAATAGAGAAAAAGAAATAAAATTATGGTGAATCTATTTTTAGCATTCAGCTTATTAAAAGGGGGTTATTTTCTAAATGTTAGTTTTAGTTTCCACATTAAATATGAAGTAACTATATGTAAGGTTACTTTTGTAATCTGTATTTTGTTAATTCAAGCACTGATAAAGTCATTTTTTTAAAGACGTAGGTGTAAAATAAAAAAGCATCACATTAAGGTAGGGCAGAAAGCTTATCCCCCATCATGTATTTCCTTTCACATTTAAGGGTAAACAGTCACTTCTTAAAATGATAGTATACTATTTGCAGTATTTTTGTAGCAATAGTAGTATTTTTTCTATTTTGAAATATTCCAAACTGTTTTATACCAGGTGTATTTGACCAGAGCTAGAAAAAAATGCCCAATCTAGGAGAGTTCAGCTCGTAAAATTGAGAGCATTAATTTAGCAACCCTTTTATGTGCAGGATTGGCCAGTGCCCTGATCTAAAAAGCAAGTGGTATCACAAGTTGCAACAGGAGGCATAACAATTATCCTATCTATGAACCAAAACCTGTGGCTACTGAGTCTCATTGGGAATGTTTCACTTCTGACATCAACAGATGAGCTTTTTATGGCCTCATGCAGGAAGAATGATCATGCCTGTATTTTCTACTGGCTGAAACACCATTATTTTCCACAGAATTTGTCCATGGAGCAATCCCCAGCGCTATCTTGCAACAGGGTCCAAACCAGTCATTGCACTTTCTGACATCCACACATTAAAAAAATTGTTCTGATCAATATATATTTGTATTCCATACTTGATAATGAAAACAAAATGGGAGCAATCTTCCCATCTTTCAAAGTACAAAAGATGAGGAAAGAACATGTAAGAAAAATGGTTGGTGCTGGTGATGTTGGATAAAGACAAACAGAAATAAGTAAATAAGATATTCATCAGTTCTCAGATTATGAGGTCAAAAATAACTTTAAGCACATTGCAAGCAAATCCAGATATCCTAACCTCGAGTCTCCCAACTTTTAATCAAGTAACAGACGCTCTATAGTCTTTTAAAACAGTAGGTAATGTTATAATGCAGCATGTGAATTGTTCAGCACCAAGGAGAGCAGCAGGAACAAGTAATGTCCAGTAATTATTGCAGCATATTACAAAAAAGGATGTAAATATAGCCTGTAAAACTTGCAGAAGACAATAATATCCTCTCCCCTCAGCAGACATATTAGGTTAATTTCCCTATCTCTGCAAACATTAACAGCATCCATTAAGGCATCAGATATTGATATATTGCCAACCTAAGGCAAGGACCATGCACAAACATTTCTTTTATTCTATAGAAATCTCTGCCTTCCTACATAATGTCATTGCATATTTGGGGCACTTATCTGCAAAACTGGTTATGATGTTTTGCAATGCAATTCCAAATAATAGTTGTGCATCACAGGAGCATTATTATCTGTAAGAAGCTAAATTGCACATAATGTTCCTGTTCCAAAAACAATTAACTTAATTGCAGATTGCCTTGTGAATCCAGTCACTGTGGGGGTGCTATTTGTTTTGTTATTTTAGTGATCTGACAATTATATTTTCAAACCTACTGTGTTCAGAGTGCTTATTTGCTGCAGTGACTTCAGTTCTTGCATTAGAAATGATCAACCAAAATAGAGAATCTGCAACCCTTCAAATGCTTAAATACAAGTTAGTATGGCCAGCAGTAAGGGAATTTAGGAATTATAACTCAGACAGAGCCGGAGAATCACCATGTTTCTGTATATTACACAAAAGACATGTTATTAATATGGTCCAGAATTCATTAGACATCAACTCTAGATTATATCCTTGAAGTTTATTTTGGAGTAAATTTATTGTGAATTTATAGACTGACCTACTCAAAGTGACTCTGAGTGATGAACCTTTACAAACACATTCACTATGGTTTAAAAATCATGGAAGACAATCAGCCAGAGACTAAAATAATACACACCCAAGTAAATATTCTTAAAGGCACATGCTCCTAACTAAAAGACTGAGGAAAATGCCAGTCCTTTTAAAGCCTTTTTGAAAGTGCCAACTCAGATTGTAGAAGAAACTGTTGTAGAGGGCAGGTGTTGTGATAGAGATGAAAAAGTCTATGTGTCAGATGAAAAAGTCACTCTCACAGCCCATAACCCCATGACTGAGAAGTGACTACTGTCATATAAACACTCACATTACTCCACCCCCACCTCCAAAAAGATTTGGTCATTTTAAAATGCATGGAGAGGTTCAGGGAAAGAAAAATGTCTCTCCACAAAAATATTTGATAAAAGTTTTGAAGCCTCCAAGAGGATGGAGAAAGAAAACTCGATGAAGAGATTATTTGCTTCTTATGTCGATAAAAATAGGCAAATTTTTTGTCAGAAATTTGCAATAGTTTGTTTTCTGTGTTGAACAAGTATCATATTTTTATATCTCCAAATAATTTATGAAATTGAATCTTTAAATTTTAGTCTTCATCCATATTTCAGGCTATATGAATGATGATACAATTTTATTTTTAGAATCATTAGAACATATTCTTTTCCAGACACTTTGAGCAAAGGACTAAATTTGCATTGGAGCACCATGACAGTGTGATCCTTCTGCAGCTGTCAGGTCCACCATCATGCCTGCTGGTGTCCTGCCATTTTATTGGGGGGATGGAGGGGGATTGCATGCTTGGGATTCCCCTTCTACTGTTCACTTGGGAATCAGGGAGCAGGACTTGTCTTCAGAGATGACTTTTGTCAGGTTCCAAGGCCATCGTGCCCTGAGTGTGAACTGTTATCTAGCTGGTACCTCAGCATCTTCCAAACATCTCCATGGCATCATATTGACTGCCTATGGACTGATCATGGGGGTTGGAATTGGGAAAAGGAAAGAATTGCTTTATGCTTTGTGTAGGACATTCAGAGTCTACCTATACTGAATCCAGCACCTTTCAGTAAAAGTTCTTTGATTCAACTACTATGGATTCAAGAGTCTTACTTTCCTGGATGAATTGACTGGGACAGTCCTGACATTAAGCAGAATCTGCAGTTGTGGTCAACCTGGAGAGATTCACCTCTCTACTCTGGGGACTATGCACATGATGTCTGTCCAAGGTAGCAACCAAGAAGCCACTTGCTGGTGGGAATCTTTATTCAAAGTTCCCACAGGATTGGACCTCCCAGAATGAAAGGAAGACAGAGGCAGCCTTGGCAAAGCGCTGTGACCCCGGTGGTGCCTAGGCATTGGGAAGAGCCAAAGGAGTAACCCTCACTCATGACAGTCATGAAGCTTGATGGCGGGAGCAGCAGCTGGAGTTGGAGGAAATTGAGGGTAAATAGGATGCAGCTGGAGAACCTGACCAAGCTGACTTTATAATGGAGCAAGTCATGAGATTTATGATGGAGGCGTTGCATACCTTTAAATTCCAAGGAGCACTTGCAAAATCCACTGAAGCCAAGCAGACCCAGGTAGTGACTGACGATGGGAGAGTCTCATTGGTGATCTGATCTGGGCATTTCAGCTACCCCAACTGACTGGACACAGGGCATCCTTATAGGCTTTTTAAGGATGGGCTGCGCGATGAGATTTACAATACCTGCATCTCCAGAGTGTCTCTCCTGACTCTGCATGGATGGTATATTTTTTATGGTTACTTTAAGAGCCCAAACAGTTGGTTTGCCATATATGGATGTAGACCATGATGACTCATGGCAATTACTGAGACCAGAATTCTGATTGCTATAAAGCAAGGAGTCAGAGAGCATTACTCTCTCTCCATTGCTGTATCTGTGCTCCAGTTTTTTTCGGTTTTGCTTGCTGATTATTCTGGTTAGTTTCTACTATATTGACTGCTTGACTGTGTATGACTATAGGACTGTTAATTGATATTGAATATTGGGCTGTGCCTGTATCTTGTATATAAAGACCTTTTATACCCTTTACATTCTGTGGGTGTGTGACATTGAGTTCATCACTTCATTCTTGCACACTGCCTTCTGTATTTGCACTATCCTTGTAACCAAGGAATCTCTGCTTATACCTAGCAGACATATTTTCTATAAATAAGGGGGAAATAGAAGAATTTGGAAATTTATCTGATGAATAAGATGTACATTCAGAATTTTGATTGTTGAAATTTAAATTAGATGATGTGATTGTCTTTACTCTTACCATGGAAGGAATTTTAATATGATTAATTGTATACTCACTCAGCTGATGTCTGCTGAAATACTTACTGCTTTTTTTAATTTTATAAATAAATAAAAATTTTATCCCCCCCAAGAAATTGTTAAATAAAGGGAAGGATACCATTTCATGGGCTTTCTCTGGCTCATTTCATGTGTTCACTGAATGACCTGTACACACCTGATTATGCGTGGGAAGTTAAGAAGACTATTAAAACTCAGTGCCATTATTGCTGTTAATGATGAAAAATTGAGATTGATGGTCTAAAAATAATAAAATAGAATAAATGGATGCTGAAAATAACAACAGCTTCTAGAAGTACCAAATGTGCATTCGTTCACAATTTTTGATTGAAGCCTAATAAAAAAATATAATAAAGTAACAGTGTGACTTTGTATTGCTAAGTAATTGTATTTCCTTTAAAACGGACAATGCTAGAATGCAATCGTTCTAAGAAATATCTATCCTGCACCCAACAGATGGTATGAACATAAAATCTCTCACAGTAACACATTTTTCTGTTGAAACGTAGTGAAAAACAGTAATTTCATTGCTGGTTGGTTATTTTGAGCTGTGTTATAGAAAAGGGACATATTTGAAGATTACCAACAGCAACAGACTGATGGACAAGTTCTTAGTGAGGTGATTAATCTGTGTCCAAGCTTTATCACTTGTGATTTATGGTGGGTGGACAGGGTTCATGCCTAGCTGACACTTCTTTGTAAAAGTAATTATTTCTACATAGAAGACAGGTAGTTCAGCAGCATTTAATTGCTTATATTGTCAGATACTTCCAAGCTTACTTCCATCTTTGATTAACAAAGGCAGGCAGGCAGGCAGGCAGGCGAGCAGGCAGGCGGGCGGGCAGGCTGGCTGGCATCTATTTTTTTCTCATTTCTATCTTCCCCCCGAAATCCTTTCAGAGCCGGGGCTTGTATGGAGAGTGAGAGAGTGGGGGTAAATATACAAAATGGTAGCCCCTTTTTCTTAGTTTGCTATCTTGACTTTTTTTGATCCACCCCAAGGGGACAACACTGCATTGAAACATTGGAGGACCCCGTCAAATGCTTGCACTGTTTCTCTGTGAGTAGAAGATCATCCAATATTGGCAGAGGACCCTAGAGCGAATATTCTGTCTATGTCTATTAAGTCCTGCAATGGCTTCATGTGGGGACTCAATGCTTGATTTGTGGGTCAGTTGTGTTTATATTGCAAAGTAGAATGTCACTTGCTTGATGCCATTGAAATCTAGCACTAGCTGACATGAGCAGAATTATCTTTTGCAGTGCTTATTGAAGAGTGGTCCAAGGCTCCCAGGGGGTCCCCCTAGATCCTCTAAGCCAGCGTTCCCCAAGCCTTTTGGGTTGGTGGCCCGGCACAGAGGGGGGAGAGGGACGGGTGCGCACAGGCATGCACGCACCAGTCATGCATGCATGCAAATGGGGTGCCATGATCACATGGCCATCAGGGAAGTGGGCTGCCGCAATCGCATTGCAATCACGTGAGTGGGACTGTGCATGCATTCACACTGGTGTGTGCATAACAACCCACCACTCATGTGGTCCGGTTGCCACTAGGCCATGGCCCAAAAGTGTGGCGTGGCCCACGGATTTGGGACCCCTGCTCTAAGCGGTCTACAAAATCAAATATTTCAGTTTGCAAAACTGTAAACAATGGCATTTTTCATTATTATTTTTTGTTAAAGATAGTCTTTTTAAAATAAAAACATGTTAACATTTAAACAATTTAATATTGTTACATTTGCATTTCTATAAATAAATTTTGCATGTCAATTTTAATTAATATGCTAAATATTGATAAATGAAACCCATACAAATAAATTCCTCCATAATTTTTAAAAGTTGATAGGAACCCTGAGTGCAATTTTTTTTAAAAAAGGTCTATATCAGTGGTCATCAACCTGTGGGCCACGGACTACCAGTGGTACATGAGAGAATCCTGGGGGTCTGCAAGAAAATTTGGAGATTTGAAATTTTTTTAATAGTTGGCAAAGAAATGGCCCACAGCTACAAGGAGTGCAATCAGCGGGTGAAGGAAGGATCTGATGCACTTCTCATGGCAATGGCACTGGGAAGAAAGCAGGCAGCGGGGGGAACAATCCGCCATGCTCCTCACAGCAGCATCGGGAGAAAAGCAGGCAGGGGGGGAAAGTCCATCGTGCTCCTCACGGTGGCGCAGGGAAGAGAGCAGGTGGAGGGGGGAGAATGGCCCACTTCGCTCTTTTCCCACTGCAGCCGCCTCTCCTGCCCCGCTCCCGCTCCTCCACTGCCATGGACAGCTAGCGAGTGGCGCTGGTGTATGTGTGTGTGAGCCAAGCATGCGGCGGGCACAGCGGTGGCAGCGCAGGAGTGGTCTCAGCTTTTCCTCTGCCCGGGTGGGAAAGCAAACTGGATGAGGCGTGCCGGGGTAGGCTGGGGAGGAGTCTCCCTCTTGCCTCTGCTTCTCCTCCTCTGCGGCTATTGTGCCCGCCCGCTGGAAGAGCTGCTGTGGGGGGAAAGAGGGTGAAGAAAGCTGATGGGTGGCGCCAGGGCGGCTATGGCTCAGAGGGGCAGTGCTCAGTTGGGGGGGGCAACCAGGCAGAGAGAAGCAAAGGGGAGATGGTGACCACTCCCCTTTAAGCCGCCAATTGTCCCCGCCTGCTCAATAGCAGTAGCTTCTCTCCAGCCCGGGCGTGCAACAGCGGTGGTGCAGTGCACAGCGACACAGATGCCCAGTGCACCACCTTCACAATGCTCCCCCTTCGCCCCAGCATGAAAAGTGAAAGAAAAAGGGATTGCATGCCAACCTGGGGTTGTGGCAAGAGAATTCCCTCCCAACGAGACCCCCACTTGATATTCGAGCAGCTTCGTTCAGGTGGTGCTAAGTCCCGATGGCATTGCTGTCATTTCCCGTCTCTTCTCCCCATACCCAATCCCGGTCTGGGTTGGAGAATTCCTTTTGTGGGAGGGGTTCCAAAAAGACCTTCTGCGCTTCTTCTGGACACTTTTGCCCCTTCCCTCCTTCCTCAATTTGGAGTTCCAGGAGGCCCCCTTTGGAAGCACCTCCGGCATCCCTTCACCCTGTCCGGACCTCTTTCTCCTACTCATTTTTGCCCAGACAGGTAGCCTCTGATGTTTCACTCTTGACAACTGTAAATTATTGTTTTCTCAGACTCTTTAATACAGAACACATTTTAAAATCTTTTCTGTCTCTATTTCCAAGGCTGGGCTGAAGTCTTATTTAAACCTTAATATTTTATGCTGTATTTCTAAATTGTTTTGCCCTAGATATTAATGAACCACACTACAATTTATTGACCCTATCTCTCCATTAATTAATTAATTAATTTTTATGCCACCCATCTATTCTATAAGGTGACTTAGTGCTTAACAGTGCCAGCTGGCTTAGTGCCTGAGGCAGAATTACAACTTGTGATCTTTTGGTTTCTAGCCTGATGCTTAAGCCACTATAGCAAACTGGCTCTGAATAAGATATATAAGTATGTATAATATAGCATAATGTGAGAAATGTTCTCTTAATTGTAAACATCATTAATCTTTTCATGATTGACATTCAGTTATTGGGATTATATGTTAGCTAGTGGACCAAGTTAACTTATCTCCTTGAATTACATTTCCCATCATTAATGAATAATGAACATCAATCATGCATGAGCAGAGCTGCTTTTCCACTTCTGGATCCAATCATATTTTTCATTAGATCAGTAATTATCATGATCCCTTTAGAAAAAAGAAAGTTTCTGTCAAGATGAGTTTGACCTCTGGGTCAATATACATCTATATTATTTTTATGATAATACTATGGAAATAGCCATCTGCTTGTTTTATTTATTTATTAATCAAATGTATATGGCCTTCTGGGCAATGTATATGGCCTTCTGGGCAATGCACAACAAACAATAAAACCACATATAACAACACAGAGATATAACAAATGTAAAAATCACATTTAAAGTATCATAAGAACAAAAATTCTAGATTCTAGGGTTTTGGGGGAGGGGAAAGGAAGTTATTTTCCACCTTAGCGTATAGCCTTAGGCTAGAGAGCCAGTTTGATCTAGTGGTTAAGGAACCAAGATAGAAACCTGGAGACAGTATAGTTTTAGTCTCGCATTAGGTATGAAAGCCAGATGGATGGCTTTGAGCTAGTCTCAGCTCATGATTTCAAACTTAGGTGACACGCCAGTCAGTTAATCAATTCCTGTTGCAACCAAATGGATCAATACTCAATTGATCTTTAAAAAGTGGATCCTGCATCTGGTTTTTGGATGGTGGTTGTCTTATAGGGTGGAGGTAGTGTTTGGGTCTGATGAGAGGGATTGGTGGTGGTGTCTTGTGGTGTTTTGGGTCCGGTGTTGGTTTTCGTGGCTGGGACTCGTTTGTTGGTGAGGGCTAGTTTCCAGATGTCTGGAAGGCAGGAGGTATCGTCCCATTTATTCATGTTGTGAGGGTGTTTCTCTATTTCGATGGCTTCCCTGATTATTCTCTTGTTGAAGTGTTTAATGTTGGAGATTAATTTGGTTCCTTCAAAATTAATTCCATGTCCTGTGGCTTTGAGATGTTGTTTTCATAGATTTTCAGGTCTGGATGTGTTCGAGTCTTTTCCCTTGTAGGATAGAGAATATCTTGCCAACGTTTCGGCGAGGTCTCACTTGCCATCTTTAGGCTGATGCTTTTGGCTTCTTGCTAGTCTGAGTGAAATGTGATCAGTTGTCTTTTATCTGTGAATACTGGTGGGAGGGTTTGGTGTGCTGGGCTGGTTGGCTGAGTTGTTCGGTTGTGAGTTGTGAGACCTTGTCGAAACTTTGCCAAGATATTCTTTATCCTACACGGGAAAAGACCCGAACACATCTGGATCTACATATATGTAAATTCATTCCACTTTCCTCCTCATATCTCTAGTTTACAGATTCTAGCTCATAGCCAACAAAATCACATATTTTTCCGTTCATCTTAGTCAATGGACCCAACTTTTGGATTGTACCATATCTTCGTTTGCCTTTGTGACATTTCCATAACCATACGAAACCTCAGTTGTCTTCTAGGTTATTTTTACCTTTGGTTCTGGGTTATAGCCTTTAACCTAAATTAGAGTGGTCTTGGGAAAGTATCTATCTTCTTTCCATTTTACCTTCTCCTCATCTCTACCTCAACTTAATCTTCTTTCCTTTCCTTTTCCTTCCTTCCCTTTCTCTCTCTCCCTCTTTTCTCTCTTTAGTTTTTCCTATCTTCTTTCTTTCTAGCATTCTTCACTTACTTTCTCTCTCTCTCTTCTCTTCCTTCATGTAGTCCTCTGCTTGGTCCTTTCCTTCTCCCTTCCTGCTTACCCTCCTCTCCTCTTTTCTGCTTCTTAATCTTTTTTTTTCATTCATCTTTTCTTTCCTCTCTCTTTCTTTCTACTACCTCCCCCCTAATTTCTTTCTATTTTCACATTTTCTCTTCTTTCTTCTCTCTTCTCCTCTATTCCTTTTTTATTTAAAAATTTTATAAACAAATACATAGTAAAAAGAATAATACAAATACAAACATTGAGCACTTTCCCCCCTCCCCTATCTCT
>JANHFO010002164.1:105276-116401 GCA_032468095.1 Pareas carinatus
TTGCATGAATACTCTGATTCCTACACGGGAAAAGACCCAAAAAACCCCAGAACTACATATATATATATATATATATACAAGTGATCGTGATTATGCTTATATATTCAAATTGTCTATGCATGTATCTTGATTGTATTCTTGTTATGTATGTATGTATGTATGTAATGAGCATGATCACTGAAGACAAAATCCTTGTGTGTCCTGACACACATAGCAAAGTAAATTCTGATTCTGATATTCTTTTACTTTCTTCTATCAGCTCTTTTGGTAGGTGGGATATGGATTGGTACTGCAAAGCTGGGTAGCTTTTTCTGGCTTGAATGACTTTCTCACTGCATCTGTAATTAACCATTGACTGGTACCAATGTTATCTCTCTTCCTTCTCTACACACATGCACATGTTGATAAATAGCACTTTTGAAACGGAAGGCAGAGTAATTTTTATTCAAGAAATAGTGGAACATGGTTAAATCTATTCCCCTGAGAGCAGAAGGTATGAGCCAAAGTTCAGAAGATGGGAAGGAGAGACAGTCACTTCAAAGAAAAAGTACAGTGACAGGCTGATGTCCAGTGTAAGATGCCATTCATCTGTTTGTTCTGAGAGCTAATTGGATCACTAAGGTTTTCCAGCTTCCATTAGTGTACGTGTTACTCAACTCAATACTGTAAGAGATTTCATAGTATAGCTATTATTTCCTGAATTGCCTCTATTTACGAGTAACTTGCAAGTACTTTGTTTTCATGATTAGACATTAGATTTTCTTATTGCCTCCCAGCTCTTTTTTCCTTATATCCCTCCACATGCACTCTTTTCTCAAAATGGCACTTCATGAAGCTGATGAAAGAGTTGTAATCCACAAAAGCTTATGCTGTAATACATTTATTAGTCTTCAAATATTTTCTATTTTTGTCTTTCAAGCTTTTAGATTTTTTCGGCTTAGTATTTCCTTTTCTATGCTTTGTACAAAGTTGCTTATCTCCAAAGCATGATACATGTAGCCCTGAAGATGCTGTAACACTTGCTTTTGCCTCTACATAACTATTTTCTCTGAGATAGAGTGTAATCATAAACTGATCCTATGCACACTCCAAAGTGCATGCCATTAATATCAGGGCAGGACAGTATTAAGGGAATGTATTTAGAATTGCTATTACTTTGCTATCAAAGTATTGAAAACCTAGTTTTCTGTTCCAAGTTCGATAGCTTGTAACGCGAATGACAGCTTCATATCAAATTGCTTTTACTAGTCTAATTTTAATTTGATTTCTTACTAGTTCTGGGATATTGATAATAGAAAAGAATCTGGGAAGCATCCTTTTTAAATTTGCAAACTCTTAAAAGTGATTACACAAAGCTGAACTCTTGCTTTTTCCTGCCTTTCTGAAGACCAATGGATCTTTCCTCCATAAAGAGAAACTTGTCCAAAGGCCAGATTCAGCATATGGTCCAGTTCCAACGCGATCTCATGCTGATGTTTCAGAATGCCATCATGTACAATAACTCCAACCACCACATCCATCGCATTGCTGTGGAGATGCAGCAGGAAGTGCTGGAGCAACTCCAAATGTTGGGCGAGGCCCTCCTGTGCTCAGAAGAAATGCGAGGGTTTGTGAGAAGGTAAGGTGTTTGTTGGTCTCTGAACAGGAGAGATCCCATTCCTTATTCCTTGACTAGGTTCTCATAACTGGGAAACAAAAGATGGTGTTATGTCAATTATTTCCGCCTAGCAACAGTATCCCTGCTTGTGCCTCCCAAATATACAGCTAAACCTCAACCTATAACTATTCGTTTAGTGAGCGTTTGAAGTTACGATGGCACTGAAAAAAGTGATTTATGACCGCTTTCACACTTACAATTGTTGCAGCAGGTGATAAAAATTTGGACACTAGGCAACTGGCAGGTATTTATGTGATCACCTTTTGCAATCTTCTGACAAAGCCAATGGGGAAGCCAGATTCTCTTAACAATCATGTTATTAACAATCGCTGCGATTCACTTTACAACTATGGCCAGAAAAGTCATAAAATGGAGCAATATTCACTTATCAACTGTCTCACTTAGAAATGGAAATGTTGGGCTCAATTGTCATAAGCCCAAGGACTACTTGTAAAAATGGCACTCATCTTAAATCTGGAAGCCTTTTCTTGTCTCAACTCTTTCTATAACAAATATACCTGTTTTTAAGAGACTACTTTTATTTTCAGTGGAAACTCTTTATCTTTACATGGAACACAAATGAAGTGTTCATAGCAGAGCTTGAAACTATTCTGGGACCCTGTAATTCCTTGGAAATGTGGCACATTTACTTTTCTTTCTCTTCTGCAGGTGCTGATGAAGAAATGAAAAGGGCAGGTGCATGTTTAGAAGTTAAAAGTTCACCCTGTTGAAGTCTTGTTCTAAGGAAAAAATTGTTTGTTTACTAATTTAGCACTGCCCCGACACCTCCCGTTCTTTTCCTAAGATTCTTTATGATAGAATGGGTTTTGTTCATTGGGAGGCTTGTTTAATATCTGGAAATTTATTGGTTTATTAGACAATAATAAAAGTACTATATTGTGTTTCTTTCCTTGTTTGCTTTTAAATCAATATTGTCTCTTGGCTCAGAATTCTTAAGTAAAACCTGGGAAATAAGAAAAGACAAGCAGTAGGACATAGCATAAGTGAAACTTTGCTTTTGGAACATATTGAATTTTTTGATAATGTGTACTCAGGAGCTACAAAAAATTATTCCAATAAAATATTCATTTATTAAATTTATAAGTCAGTCATCTCACTGTGCAAAGTGACTCTGCACCTTATAACAATTGCAGAACATTTTATTTTTACAAAGCATATTTTAAAAGCACATTTTCAAAAAGCAGAGTTAATGTTATTGAATTGAAACACTTTCAATTCAATAAAAATCTGCAATATGAGTGAGTTAGGAGAATTTGAAGTGTGAAAATATCCCAATCATATAAGTGCAGTGGCTTAATGAGCAATCTGGATTCTTCCTCTGTGTGACATCCATGGTTATAAATTAAGGAAAAGAACCCATGTTTCCCCAAAGTTTTATCTGGAAAAAAATAAAGAAAATTATTTGGAAAAAAAGGAGGGAAGGGGGGATTATTCGAAAGTTTCCATTTTGTTTTCCTGCCACAACCTCTATTAGTTTTCAGATAGGTTGTTTAACATAATTGTTTGCTTCACATTGAATATGATGGCATGATGTCATGTGAAGCACATGGCGCATTTCTCATCTATCTCTCCAGCTTCATATGTTTATAGTGTATTACTAACCTTGAGGGTGGGAACAACTATTTGCCTGAATAAAAATATACCACTTTGCATTATGAATTCAGTTAAATCACAATACCACTTGGTTTTTCATTGTGTTTCTAATGTTAAGCACATTTGCTTTGGAAAAAGCATCATCTAACATATGGTAAAAGATAATTTATTTTAAATGGAAAATCATAAAATTCATTTATAACCATACATACAGTATACCTTGTAGTTAATATTTTTAAAAAAGAAAATGAGTCCAAATATGAACATTAGTCCAAATATGCATTTCTGGCTTTATTAGTAGGGATAGCTTCTTGTAGGCAATACTGTCTAGGCTCTAATCAAGCCATAGGTACAGCACTTCACAATAATAATATCACTTAGACTTATATACTGCTTTTCATCCCTCTCTAAGCGATTTAGAGTTAGCATATTGCCCCCTACAATCTGAGTCCTCCCCCTTTTACCTATCTTGGAAGGATGGAAGGCTGAGTCAATCTTGAGTGAGTCTTTGTGTTTGTGGAATGCAAATGACAAGTCACCAACTTGCCCAGATTTTATTATTAATTAGATTAGATTTATATACCACCCTTTTCCGTACAACAGACTCAGGGCGGTTTACAGCCGACAATAAAAAACAAAAATATACAGTTAAAATAACATTTAAAAATAAATATTGGTAGGCTGACAATTTAAAATAGCAAATTCTAAGACCAATTTAAAACCTAATTTGTAAAACTGGGAATGGAGGAGGGGGCGGGGCTAGGGAAGACCTGCCTGGACAAATAAGTGTGTCTTAAGAGCACGGCGGAAAGCACCGAGGTCAGTAATCCTTCGAATATCTACGAGGAGATCATTCCAGAGGGTGGGAGCCGCCACAGAGAAGGCTCTCCCCCTGGGGGGTTGCCAGCCTACATTGTCTGGCTGACGGTACCCTGAGGAGGCCCTCTCTGTGGGAGCGGACGGGTCGGTGGGAGGTCTCGCTTGATAGTATGCAGTCCTGCAAATAGCTAGGCCCTGTTCTTCCTGTTCTCCCTTTCACTAGAGGATTTCTATGTATCCATTCTCTATACAACTCCCAAATCTAAGATGTCCAGGATGAAACAAAATCATGCATTTCTAAGTAATTTATTTTAATAACTCACTAATGCCTACAATACAATGTGCATACCCAGCTTACCAAACCAGCATTAAATTACTAAAAATTCTATCCTTCTGGTGAAGATTTCTAGCTAAACCAATCATTTCCACCCTTTGAAGGAATTTAACTATTGCTTATAATCTTTAACTATTGCATATAATCTACAGTCAGGGTCTTTTTGAAGGTACCATTCAGACCATCTAATTTATTATATATTTAACATCCTACCAAGTCATAGCCAAGTCCCTCTGACCCGCCCCCTGTTAATTGTGATATGCTAGTTCACAGCAGCATTGTAATATACTCTAGAATCTTAGCCATTTCCCCCATAAAGTTGCAATGACAATCTTCCCAGAGACCATAATCTGTAGTATGATAAAAAGGTCTAAAGACACAGCTTCTCCAATTCAGGGAAATCAATATCCTATTTATGCACATACGAAATATGCATTGATATGGTTGTTTTTTCAGGACAAGATTGAGAGGCTTTGGCTTATAGGTTTTAAACTAAAGTTTTTAGACCATTAAATATACAGCTTTATGTATGTCCTAATAGAATACATAGCAGTTTATGTCATCTACATTTTTCCTGTGGTGGTTTGTTTCTTTTCTTCTTTCAAAGAAAAACTTGGTAGACACACATCAATTAAGTTGCATTGGTCTCATTATAGCTGCATTCTCTCAAAGTGTCTCTTTAGCCCTCCAGCAATCTTGCACCTGAAACTCATATCATATGGACTTGGTTGCGTTCTTATACCAGCATTCCTGGTTGCTACAGCAACAATACTTTTTCTTCTTTCAGAGAGCAGGTTTATTTGCAATTGAACAATGTTTTGAAACTGGAGATTGTCATCAAAGACACATAGAATTAGCAAACAAGAGGTATGAATGCAATCGTTCCTTTTTCCTGATTGTCTTCTCCTGTGGAGAAGAGAATGAGCATCTGAAGGGACCATGGGAAGACAAAAGGATTAAATGGGCCTAAGGATCTAGGAGCTGCTATAGCTAACATAGGGAACCTTTCCACTTTTCTATCATTACATGGAATGAACCAAGGAAGTTCTGTTAAGCTCTGGTTCAGTCCTGTAGTCTTTATATCCTGATTTCTGCCTTGCCTCCTCGTTTATCTTTGATCTTGACTCTGCTTTGTGGCCCCTAGCTCACTTTATCTTAGACTTTCAGTCTGCCATTCTACAGGCCTAATTGAATGAAAGCAGCTAGAGAAAAGAGATTGGATTCAAACTATGTAGGAAAAGAAGGGCAAGAAACAAGGGGAAATATCTGACTTCCTAAAAGGTATATGACATCTTGTCAAGTGGTGGTACACGATTACCTTGTCTGTACTTGAAAGCTAAGCAGGACACAGTCTAACAACTACTGGGATGGGAGACCTCTAGGGAAATCTTTGGTTGTAGGACAGACTTGGATGGATAGATGGATAGACAGATACATCAATTGATAAGTAGATATAAAAAAACAGAACAAAGAATTGCCACGAAAACTACAAATAAGTTTATCTCAAAGGAAATTTTACATAGAGAAAATGTGATTAAAAGTGATGGACTGCTCGCTTTTCTCAAATCTATTCATTTCCTGGGAATGATTTTAAAACTGGTGAGAGCTGTCTCAAGGAAAAATAGAGGGTGAACATTGATCTGTAAGTTTAACAAATCAACAGAGCATGCATTATTGTCCTTTCCTATTTATCTGCTATTTTATTATGTGCATCTTTTAGTTGACCTCTCATCTTGAAAGTGTCATTGCCTAATGTTCAATCTGAATAACAGCTACCCAGTCCCAGTCCCTTGGAAATTATTTGTTAAGTCCCTACTCACATGGCAAAGTGAAATGTATTTCTCACCCTGATAATCAAAGTAACCCTATGCTTCCCCAACATGGACAATAAGAAATATTAGAATTAATGTAATTAAGCTTCTGCTGAATATTTCTCAGTTTTGATAATCAGAAACTAGTCATTTTGATGGGATGAATTTCCCCAAATACAGTTATAAGGTTTGTCTTAGATTTTCTATCCTGCTGAGTTCCCTTGTTTTTTCTCCTACTATGCCTTTCTTCTTTATTTGACCACAAAATTGTTCTAATATTGGCCACAAATCATGTATTGAGGAAGATGTCTTCATAAGGCTGTGTGATTATGGCACCACTAAATGCAAAGGAGTACAATTAAGGAAAGCAAGAGTGCAACATAAAAGAACAGACAAACAACCTCCCAAGTGATGCTGAAAAACTGTAAATTTGAACTAACTTTTGACACTACTGAAAAGTAGTTGCCAAACTCTGCTTGCTGTCATGAGTGAAATGAAACCAATAACAGAAAGCTAGATTTGTTGTGTGCAAGCTCAGGTGCCACAATTTACTTAGACTGATGCTACAGCATAGAACCCACAAAGTTGATGAGGGATCAAGGGAAATCCCGATCGCAAATATTTTGGTAAACCAAATAAACCTCTCACTCATGACTGTAGGGAATGGTATGGAAACCTATAAGTATTTAGTAAAGGCAACATTAAAAGGTTTTTTTTTCCAAATTCCAGAATTAAGCAGAATGGAACTTGCAGAGAAATGTGAGCAGATTCTAACTGGCACAAGTTCCAGAGCAGTTGTTAAGATCACCATCCAGCACTGTTGGTTGCCCCTCTGACTCAAGAGGAGCAGCTGTTTTCCCAAAGGAAACAGGCCAGATCATCAGCTGGTGTTCATCCAGGCAGTTCAGCTGAAAGAAAAACATGGCAAGTCTGCTCAGCAAACTGTTTGGCTGAGTATCAGCTAAACAGTTAAGTTTCTCTTCTTGGCCAATGATTTATGGAATCTTATTCAGTTCTCTGGGCTCAGACATTTCAATGGGCTATAATTTTTGGCTGCTCAGTTAGAAATACCAACCTGGAAAACTAACTTGGAAAACACTATACATCCATGCACAGAGAGAAAGAAAAAACACAGTTGTCATATAGCAAGTTGGTGAAAAGGACAGTAGAAGAGCAAGAGGGAAAGAGAAAACCAATTGTCTCAAACAGCACCAGTTAGACTTTAAAAAACAAGAGAGACTAATGAGGGTGCAGAGAGTCATTTGCAAGTCCTTATAGTAGCAAACGTTGTGATGTGCACTAGTGATGTGCAACTCCCATGTACGTCCACTAGACCACTAGATGGTTTCCTAAAATGCTTTCTAACAAAACAAATTCCCTTTCAACCAAGCCAATTTATCTATATAAAGCTTTTTCCCACAGAAATACAGAACTACACCCCCTCAAATATATCAAACATAAATCAAAAGCCTAAATGTATCAAATCGCCTCTGATTGTTTCTAACTGTCTCATCAGATCTGACAGGAGAGCCTGCTTTGACTCTTAAAGATGGCCATTTGCCTTTTCGGTTGTAGCACCTGCCCACTGGAACCCTATCCCACCTGAGAATAGAGTTGTCTTGACCCTGCAGGTCTTCCATAGAGCTCTTGTTCTGGGCAGAGGGACCAGATAGAACAATGAGCCAGGAAAGGATTAACAGACTCCCTTCCTTGGTCTCAGAACAGTAGTCCCAATTAGCCCCAAGCCTCCAGCAAGAGACAGACGTGGGAGGCAACTGGTCAAGGAGGAATGCAGGGTAACAGGAATTCAATTAACAATGTCCACAGTCTGAGCCACAGGGGTCAGCAGAATTAGAGTCTTCAATGTCCAAGTCTGAGGGTCAAGAAGCCAGAAATAAACAGAGTTCAAACTGAGGTCAAAACAGGAATGCAGAAATGGAAGCCAAGCCGAAGTCAGGAACACACGAATACCAAAACAGAAGTCAAGCCGAAGTCAGGAACACAGGAATACTGAGAGGTGGTGGAACTTCTTATTTGTATGAATCTATTGTTGATGGATCTAGCCTCATTTGCTATGTTTTGCTTTTGAGTTTCCATGAGTTATTAATTTTTGTTCTTATTTTGACATCTTTTAGCATGCGTGTGTGCATCTGAGAGAGAGAGAGAAGTGGATGTGAAGCGCATTTAAAAGGAGTGTGACTCTGATCCCCCAACTGTGCCAGCAGGTTTGATGCTGTTGAACTCTCCTCCCTACATGGGCAGCACCATTGTTCTAATCCTTCTATTTCTGAATCCATATTCATAGATACTTATTGGTGTATTCAAGTCCAGGATCGTGACCGCTGTAAAGATTGGGTATAAATCTTACACTAGGAATAAACTATTTTCTGTAATCAGGCATACTACATTTTTTAAAACCTGAAGCTGTAGCAAGCACAATAGCAACACAATGATATCTCTGGAAGGGCAGGACTAAAACTTTTGAGTGTTTTTTGAAGTTGGAAAGGTTGCTATAATGGATTATGCCTAGGTAAGTGTAGGTTCTTAAGAAAAAGAGGCTTAACACACCTATTTTTATCTCTTATTTTATGTTTTTAAATCAGAAAAATTCCATATCCAGAAAACCAGTAGTTCATGTAGAAATTTCAGTTCCCTGACTCTCGGGACACTCAGGGTGTGGAGAGAGAGAGGAAAAAGTCTAGAAGACATGCAGTCCATGAGCTGTTGGAAGATTCATTCCTGCCTGACATAAACACTTGAAAATGTAATCTTATATAAATTAAAAGTAAATCTCACTAACAGGTCTTCCTTCTTTTATGTGATTATTGCATTAAAGTTTAAGATTTTAATAACCCATAGAGGCATATCTTGAATGTAAAATAATTTGAATCCCTCACTTGATCTCTAACTTGTGGGTGTGGTTGTTTCTGGATCCTGAAAAATGGGCAAAGCACTGAGAAAAAAATAAGCTTCAATTTTATACTGCAACATTTCCATGGAAACTTAATTCTTCCCTTCTACATATATAACTGCAGTCACAACTAATGGCCAAATGAATCCTTAGACAGCAACTTGGTATCACTGGTCAAGAAACTTTCTAAGAAGACCCTGCCTTAGATTCTGACCCTAGTACTGATTATTAGACCTGAATATTTTATATCTATACCTATGTCTATATGTTTCTCTCTCCCCCCTCTTTCTAATTCTGAAAAGGGGGGAAAGCAAAGGAAGACAAGAATTAACAGTAATAATGTAACCGATTAACAGTGCTTGCCAGGGAGATACATCTGTGCCATCCTCGTTTAGGGAAATTGCCAATTGTTAATTTATATGGCTGACTGCCCTGAGGCTAGGAAAACAGTTTCAAAAAATGACTTACCATTCAAGCAACACAATAGGTTGAGATGATAGGTTCACTCATTTCATTTGTGCTGTAGTCATCATTTTGGTATTGGGTATAGTAAGCTAACTTCACACACAGCTGCGTGGTAAGCATATCTGAGTACTCATTCTTAAGGTACAGAGATAGATCAAATACCCAGTGTGTTCAAGCATGTGCACATCCTCACATGATTGTGACGATGTCCATATGCATGTGACAATGTGTGTATATTTGTTTTTATTAGTTATCTTTATTGCTGAGTTAGTGGTTATTGGTGATAGATGTCAATTAAAAATCTGAGATACAAATCTTCTAAATAATATTAATAATACATATATCTATTTGTTATGAAAAATACATACCTGCAGATGCACGCAGATCTGCTTTAAGATTCTGTTTCTTCATGACAATATAGTCAAGCTATATATTTAAGCCAGTCTGTTCTAGGTTTCTGCCAAAGACCTCTCTCTTTGGTGAATGTCTACAATATCAATACAAGCAGCATGTGCCTGATGATTGCCAAATCATCTTTCCCACCCAACGTTTACAATATGGATTGCTCTTTTCAAACATTCCCTTTCAATCCCACCAGTATCTGTATGCATTTACTGAACTGCGTCCTCCTTCCCTTCCTTTCATATTAAAAAGCTACAATTGGATAATGAATTTTGTAGATCCTCAAAGCTCTGGACACAATTCCTGGAGTCCCTGGCATGGAATTGAATTCTGTTTTATTTGATATAAAATGAAGATAGTATCTTTAATATCAGTAATATCTATTTCTTTTCTTTTCCCAGTGAAGTTTGACTGTTTTCTTGCCTGAAACCATATTGTACAGAATATGGACAAAAAATGATTCCTGGTAAGAGAAGCTGATCAAGGTTCTGTAATGGCCTGTATCCAGCCTTGCTCGTCCTGCACGTACATCCTTTTCTGGTAAGGAGATGACCTAGTCCTCAGCAGAGGTGTGACAGCCTTGCTATGGATTTTGGGCTGCTTGTCATTGGCAAAGATAAGACTGAGTTATTGTGTGAGGAAAAAGCAGCAGCATCAGGAGAAAATACATGGAGATGGTGAACCATGTACGTTGGAAAGCAACCAAAGATGCAAAGGAACAACATTATGTTGGAAAGAGTAGTAATAAAGTATCTGTCATCACTTGGAGGAGGACAGATGAGGTATTGAAGGTCTCCAGGCAAACACCTAAGGTCAATGGCAGTAGCAGCAATGACAAGATTTAGAAGCACCAAAAATCAGCAGCTTGCAATACCCGAATGGAAAGAACGGGGGGCAAAAATTCCTTACACTCCCAAAACAGAAGAGTCAGTGGATAACTTGAAACAGCAGTGATCCAGCTCAAAGGCAGTTCTGCAGGATCTCAACGGAACCCAGTGAAATAACAAAGGAAATCAAGCAGATGGTTGGTCTGGGACTGGTGTATGTGTGTGCTTGTGTTGGTGTGTGTGTTTATGTGTGCGTATTCTTCTTGCATATTTATGCTCGGGGAG